>JARFXV010001810.1:0-92946 GCA_031761425.1 Cosmopolites sordidus | reverse complement strand
ATCTTCCAATTCCAACGTAAACTGTAACAGTTGGAGTTCATTTTACAACTAAATACAACTACAAGTTTCAAGTCCCTTAGTTTTTAGCATATTTTAAAAACAAAAAAAATTCAGTTCACTCGTAAATTCATTTTTCGTACGAATTTGATGAAATTGAAATACGATATTGAGCTAACTGTCCTTTATTTCATAAAAAATTAGATAGATTAACTAAAGTGTACATAAATAACATGTAATAATTCACTAATGTATAAAAAGGCATAGTTTCGTGTATATCTTAAGAACTTTTCTTACAAATTTTTTCAAAAATCGAAAAATTGGAACGAAAAATTGGAAAAATTTTGAAATAAACATGAGAGTTTTTAACGATTGGTTGATTTTTTTAAACAATATACGCGTAGTGGGGGGACTGTGAGGGATAGACATTACAGCTTGGCAATACTGTATGTTGTCATGCTTTACGCGCCAACATCTGAATGTTTAACCTTATTCTGGATAATATGCATTTTGCCCGTCGGAACTTTAGTTATAATACAATATTCATGATAAGAAATATCTAATATTGAATTAAGACCTAAACGTTTCTTATTAGTTATGTTTTCTAATGAAGGAACTTTTTTACATTAATAACACTTTAATTTTTTTCCTAACACATCTAGTTCCACAATCCGTCAACCACTACACAGGTTAGGAGAGTCTTCAATTTTTAATTTTTTTCCATCCTTCATTGCCGATATTTTCCTTATAATATAAAGGTGTCTCGATAGTGAGATATCGGTTGATATCTCGATAATGGCTGGAGATGAAAAAGTGTAAGTATAAGAGTTACACAACTAAATAGGCTGCATAATTTCAAATTAATTTTATTTATACAGGATGTTTCTCAAAAGCGTGCCAGGGTATAGTTTTGTTTTTTCTTATTGAACATCCTATATGTTCATCTATTTTTTCATTCTGCTATTGATTCTAAACATATTTCATAAAACATTTCTTATATCTAAACCCAGTGGTTTTAGCGATATCCGCTATTTTGTTTGCGGACTCTATTTTACAGTGTCATATATCATTTATTTTTTGATGGAGGATAGTCCTTTTTGGTAGCAATATTTGTTTACGTTATACAGGGTGTCTAGGGTAACAGAGATAAATGAAAAAAATCGAAACATCATTTTTAGTTTTTTTTTTAAATGGAATGTCTAATATTTTTTCATTTTAAAATATTTCTAAGACAAAATACTTATATTTTTCTTAACCATGTCCTATAGGTCAGGAAGGTTTCTGTTATAATTTCCGAGATTTTTACTTTTTTGTTTTTAATATTTTGTTTTTAATGAAATTCGCCTTCGACGTTTTAGTAATAACGTCATAAAATTCAATTCAAATGAAAAATATTGTTCCAGTATAGCTTTCAAACAGTTTTTATATGATATAGAAAAAAAGAGTGTACTTCTTTCATAAGTAAATAGGAAAAAATATTTTTATGATCTATCATTTTGACTATCGAAAAAATCGAAATCTATCTATCTATCTATCGAAATTTTGAAATGTGAATATCCAATTACAACTTAATGCACGCAGATGGCCTAAACACCCTAGGCTCATGCCGTCAAAACAAATGAACCGTCAATTATTTGGACTCTGTGAACTGTCAAATTGTGTATAACGGGGTTTATTAGAACACAAAGTAGAACGAAAATGATTTTTTCTAGAGAGCAATTGATAAACGTGATCTACGTTTTGGGCGCAAGTGAGCAATACTCTTTTTTAGCAAGCCGAATTTATGCGCAAAGATTCCCTAATGCTGGGTGTCATCCTAATACATTAGCGTTTATACGACTGAAAGAGCGATTTGAAAGAACTGAATGTGTCGATTACGAAAAAAACTTGAAAAAGCAGGAAAGATCTATGAGTGAAGAAAATGAATATTTAGTTCTTCAAGCTGTAATTAAAAATCCGCATATTTCATGATAGAAAACGAGCTAGGGGTTAAAATATCCACAGCAAACAGAACTACGAAATATACATTTCATCTGTTTCATATGAAATTGGTTCAAGAACTAAATGAAAATGATTTCGATCGAAGGCTTGAATTTATGATAACTGGGCAATAGAAAAAAAATAAAGATGAACCTAAACTTTTCTAATATATTTTATTCACGGATGAGGCAAGTTTCCACAAAAATGAATACGATAACCAACATAACTTCCATTATTTTCAGCAGCGAAAGTTCAAGATTCATTATCCCTTTAAATGCTCAGCATAGATAGTCTCTTAATATATGGGCTTGTATTATCAGAGATTGCCTCCTAGGACCATATTGTTTTGAAAATAATTAAAGGTGATAGTTTTTTCCATTTTTTGAAAAATAATTTTGAAGAGTGAATTGAAGAATTGCCTTAAACCATAGCGACACGAATATGGTTAAAGCTAGGCGGTACTCTTCTTCATTTTAGCAGGCAATGAATTGGTAAGGGAGGTCCTGTACCGTGACCAGCCAGATGCCTTGATTTAACAAAACTAGATTTTTTCTTATGGGGTTTTGTTAAAGAACAAGTGTCAAATGCTCTCAATCACAATAGACGACATGCACATTCGAATAAGAAATGTGTTTATGAATACTAATGAGGCAATGCTCAGATCTTTTGAACATAGACTTAGAGTTTGTATTGCCCAAAATGGTAGACATATTGAACATTTAATTAAATGATTGTAGTGACTTCTTTATAAATGTTTGTACTTTTACAATTGTCTTACTTAGAACTAAATATTCATGTTTAGTTGCCTTATTTTTTCTTGAGTTAATCTTACTGCATGCGGCCTGGCATTATCGTGTTGCAATATTACTCCTCTTCTGTTGACCAGAGCTGACCGTTTTTACCAACAATTCGTTACGTAATCTATCCAATTGTTGGCAATACAATTCTACCGTAACTGTTTATCCCGATTTCAATAGTTCAAAATGAATTATGCCACCACAGTAATGAATCATGCCACCACCCCAAACGCACACTAACACCTTATTTAAACTGAAAGATGGTTTAGGAGTAGGTACGGCTAGTTGATTTGGAGAAGACCATTGTTTGGTGCGCTTGTCGTTGTTGTACAAGACCCATTTCTCGTCACCAGTAATAATCCTTCATAAAAACGGATCACTTCGTTTTCTACACAATGAAGATGTGCAAATTGTACGCTGTTGTTCTTTATTCATCTCCGACAATAGATGTGGAACCCATATACCCTTCCTGTAAAACTTCCCGATTTCTTGAAGATGTCTTTGGACTATTGACCGAGTAGCCTGAAGAGTGTTTCTATTTCCTGGATACTTAGTTTGGGATCAGTTTCTACCAGTGATTTTAAAGAGGCATTATCAAAGTCTACAGGGTGTCTCTTTTCAATCGCTATCAGATAAGTCAAAATCACCATTAGACAATTTTCTAAACCAGCGTTGGCACTTACTGACTTTCAACACATCTCCATGCACATCACAAATTTTATTTGTTGCAACCATTGCATTAACACCCGATTCTTTAGTTGGTTGAGTGCCCGCCATTTTACTCCGGTGTAATAAAAACGTTTGAATTTAGTTGTCACAAAGGTCAAGGCCATGCGTTGTAATATTGCGTAATAAAACACCTCTTTATACATTCACTCTGAACTAGACTGAAGCAAATATTCCACACTATTAATAATTGATTACTTATGGGTACCTATAGAGATATAATAGTGTAATGTATTCTTCCGTCCGCAAAACACTGCGAATTAAAAAAAATTATACTATATATATATGATTATATAAAACAATTAAATATTTAATTTTATTAATTAAATTTAAGAAAAGCGTAAAGCTTTATGTGTCTACGTACAAACATAAACCAAAGAAATAACACAACAAAATCCTACATAGTTCTGAAAGCTTCCAGACGAACATCCACTCGTCTTTAAATAGATTTTTTCCATTGCAGCACGCGTACTTACCCGACAATGACTCGGTTTTGTCGCATCCACGATCGCGCTCGCAGTAATCAAACATCAAAGTTATACGTATTAAGCAGCTATAGATCCAAAATGCGGAACTTTCGAAAGTATAAAAATAATTTAATTCGCATGAGGGAAATCGTGAGTCGCGTTCGAGCTCGACGGTTCACTGTTCAAAAGAAACCTGGTATTCAGGCAATAATTGAATAAATTAGCTTGGTGTAAGGGATAAGGGCCGAAGGAATTGGGGAAAAGCAGATGGTAATTGCAAATTGCAAAAACTGGCAGAAGAACAAGGATAATTTAGATACGACGAATTCTCATGGATCGCTCGTGGATTGATCATAGCTCATGGATTCCTCATAGATTAGTCATGGATTCCTCATAGATAGCTCATGAATTCCTCATGAATTGTTTATGGAGTTCTTATAGATTGCTCATCGATTCCTCATGAATTGTTTATGGATTGCTCATGGATTGTTCATGGATTGCTCATGGATTGTTCGGGGACTGCCCATGGATTACTGATAGATCGCTGATGTCCTGAATGCCTGTCCTTAATGATGTCTTATATTGACATAGGTGCACACAAAATTTCTAGTGGTAGCTTAAAAGAACGGTGAGGAAACTATTAAGATTGCTCATAGATTATCATCGATTGCTTATGGATTCCTCATGAATTGCTCCTGGATTCCTCATAAATTGCTCATGGATTCCTGTACCTAATGTTATCATTTATTGACATAAGTGCACACAAAATTTCTAGGCAGCTTAAACGAAGGGTATCGAAACTACTAAGATTGTTCATGAATTATCATGGATATAGGATATAAAGGCCATTAAAGTCGAAGAGCTACGCACCACGATCCATAAGCTAGCAGATAAGTTAAATATTGATAAATCGGCCATTTCTGACCTAAATAAAATCGGTACGTCTGCCCATTCGATGTGTGGGTCCTTTACGAACTTAGTGAGCGTAATGTACAGGACCGAATCTCCCCGTGCGATCTTTTGCTGAAATAAAAATCCTGAGGCTCCATTTCTAAAGCAGATGGTAACTGGTGATGGTAAAATGGAATGAGTAAAACAACGTGCAATGAAAAAATCACTTGAGTTGCCAGGGTCAGCGGTTTTAAGTACGGCGAAGTACTTCACCCGAGGAAAAGTATGCTTTGCAACTGGTGGGATTGAAAGAAACCCGTACACTTTGAGCTTCTTCCATGCAACCAAACCATCATCACCAACCTATACTGTTCACTATTAGATCAGCTGAAGGCAGCAATTAAAGAAAACAGGCTAGAATTAGCAAGCAACTGAAACACGACCACACGTTTCAATCAAGGCTCATTAAAAATTGAGCTTCAATTGCGATGTTTTGCCCCATCCAACTTATTCACTGGACATCTATTAATAATAATAATAATTTTATTTGCTGTATCAGTGATTAAAATACTATAACTAAAATATACAATAATAAAATTATGATAATTGTAATAAATCTGGAGTCTGGACAAGTCAATCAGACATACTAAATGTGACAATCTGCCTTCATGAAAAAAACGTATTGAAGATAACATAAGGAAGCCGCCAAGCACTTTGTCATAAATTAATGCATAGGAAAGCGAAAATAAGAGCAGAATGCTTAAGAAAGGGTAAATAGGCTTTATCCAAAAAACACGGGTTCTTAAAGACTAAATTATGTAGAAAATGGTAATGTTAGAAAAAGAGATTGAGAAGATATAATAAAAGTTATAAAAGAAAACGAGACAATTTAGAATTTATACGAAATGAAAAACAATTCTGCAGAAAAATGGCAGAAAAGAACATACGATATGACAATCCATCCTTCGAGCAAAAATTGAAACAATATTGGCAAGAAATCTGGCAATTCAAAGGACATCGTAATACAAATGGGATATGATTTAAGAAAGAGATGAACGGAAATATGGAATTACGAGAGATGCAGCATGATAACATAACCAGCGATATCGACAAAGCATTCACAAAGGCTCATAACTGAAAGGCGGCAGGTCGAGATCATTTTCGTAGTTATTGGTGGAAAAGGGTGAAGGTGCACGACAAACTTGTTTACTCTGTAAACAGATTAATATCTGGAAGTGGGGTTTTCCCATCTTTCTTGACGACAGGGATAAAAATACTACAGAGAGATACTAAAAATCCCAAAAATTGTAGACATATAACATATCTTCCAACTCTTTATTACATTACATTAATAATAGTGCAAAAAGTTCAACAACATCTTCAGTTACATAGTATTTTTATAGAGAAACAGAAGAGGGTCAGAAAGTCAGGAACAGGGTTGTAATAACTTACGATATACATGACTATCACAGAAGACCCAAAAACAGGATGCGGAATATAGTAGTGGCTTAGATTGACTATCAGAAGGCGTTTGACTCAATCCCGCACTCGTGGCTTATAGAAGTCTTACAACTATATAAGATCGACAAAAAATATTATCAGTTCCTTCAAACTTATATGGCTTCTTGGAGGACAAGGGAGTAGTCTGTATAAATAACAAGAATATAGAAACTTATGAGACTTCCATAATTAAAACTTCCATAAAAAGCGGAATATGCACTTAGCCCATTATGATTCCTATTGAGTCTAAACCCTTTTACTGTCGCACTGAATCGAAATCGAAAAATTAAGAATGGTCACATTTGTTACTTCGTCAGGCAGTTAGTCTATATAGATGATTTAAACCTACACGCTGAAAGTGAACAAAAATTAAATCGACTTATAGAACTAACTAAAAAATTTAGTGCAGATGTAAAGATGACTTTTAGATATGAGAAGTATGCTAAATTAATCGCTAATCGCGGAAGACCGAAATCATACGATAACATACAAGACCAACATACTATTAATTACCTCGCTGAAAATTCATATAAATATATAAATACGTGGTTATGATCAAAGACTGGTAATGTAACATACTAGATTAAAGAAGAATTTTGGAAATAGAATAAAGGAACGAACTAGATTATTATTAAAGACTGAGTTGAATGGGAAAAATATAATCAAGGCTGTTAATACCTGAACGATATCACTACTTTCTCATACCATCGGAGTTGTGAAATGATCGACAATAGATTTGGAGGGCCTTAATAGAGCTATCAGGATGCAGATGCATACATCATGTTCACTTATCTACAGCAAGATTGTATTTGCCAAGAAGAATGGGAGGAAGAGGGTTGGTCAGTTTGAAATTTTTACATGATAATCTAGCAAATAAGTTAAAACTCTATTTTGACCAAAGAGCACAAACCTCAGAACTTCATTCGGCTGTATGCTCAATAGCAAAAAACTTAATTCTGCAGTTGCAGGAGACAACACTAAGGGCCAGTCTAAGCGCTGCTAAAATGCAACTAGAACGAATGAGCAAAGCTATACATGGAAAATATCTGAACTTTCTGTCAAATGCAAATTTGTCATGGCCCACTGAATGGATGCATGGAGGACACTTATTTGCAGAAACTGAGGGTTTTGTGATTGCCATTCAGGTGGGAACCAAGAATTACAAAAGGTACATAGAAAAACAGCAGATGTTGAATGACTTATATCGAATGTGCCAAGAGACATCCGAAACTGTGGAGCATATAGAAGCAGGATGCTCTACAATGACACCAACTGAATATATGAAGAAACACAATCTTACTGCGGGCATTGTGCATCAGGAGCTGAGTCTAGCCTGTAAATTTGCAAAGGAAAAAACTGCATATGTTATACATTGGGATACAAAAAAATTTATAAAAAACGTACCTGTATCTAGCAACCGACCGGATATTATTTTTGTGGATAAGAACAAAAAAACTGCCTACTTTATAAATGTGTCACATCACAATTTACATCAAAAAGAAAGAGGAAAAATAAACAAATACTATTAGTTATGTGAAGAATATAAAAAAATTCACGGACTGAAAACCGTTCAGGTGATCCTGGTAATCATTTCAACATCTGGATTCGTAAGTTCTGATTTAAAAAGTATCTTGTGTTAATAGGCATATGCAAGCAGACATTTAAGGTAATGCAAAACTCGCTACTATTGGAAACCTGTAGAATTGTAAGAAGAATATTGAATATTCCGCAATCATAAGTTAATTACTAATCATCAGGAAGTAAAAATATCATATCGTGATTGACGATAGCCCCACGGATGATGTAACCCAACATGGAGAAAAAAAAATTATAAATCTATCATTATTCACTAACATCCATTAATGATACGCAAAATGGAATTGACAGCAATTAAAAAAGATCTAATCCAGTTCCTTTATTTTTTATTCAAACATATCAGAAATAAACGAGTATATACATTTTATTAGTCAATATAATACCAATAAATGAGTAAACAATAACAGTAACTGAGACAACGAATCTGGTGATAATTTCTTTAGTTTGTGCGAAACATTAGTTTATAACGTAACGATATACGTAACGATAGACGTAACGATAGACGTAAACGATCTCTTAAAAACTTGTAATCGATGTGAAGGAAGCGATATGAGGCCTTCAAACCAAACCAAACCAAAAGATTGAAATTATCAAATTATTCACACTCGGAAGTGTGATAAAATGTGTTGCCAAGAGTTTTTATTTATTATTCGTATTGTGATTGGTGATGTTCCAGAACTCTGTCTCTCTCTCTCTCTCTCTCTCTCTCTCTCTCTCTCTCTATATATATATATATATATATATATATATATATATATATATATATATATATATATATATATATATATATATATATATAAATATATATATTCCACTTCCTCCAAAATTGGTTTAATGGGAAATCTTTCAAAATAGAAGAAGTGAAAAACAACCTGTTGACATTTTCATACGAACACAATATTTATAATCCTTTCTTGGGGTGCCCTATCCACATAAAAACATTATTACAAATTATCCATCGTTCATCTTCAAACATATTTTCCCCTTATAAAAACCTAAATTAACCCTCAGATTTTTTAATACAGAAACAAAAAAAAGCATCATAAAGATTTGTGTCGGAATTATGAGACAAACTCCCTCGCAACTTATTATCACCCCCAACCTACCTCGAATATAACTTCAACTCGAAGTTCCTTTTTGTAAATTATCATCTAGGGGTGGTGAGGAACAAGCTCCGAACCATAATTTTTGAAGTAAACAGACTGCTTTTTTCGTTTAATGAATTTTCGGGGCGCGACTGCCCCGGCGATTATCTTCAGACAAAACGATAAATTTACAACTTTTCTTACCTGCTTTTTTCTTCTCACTTAAAAGTTATTATTTGTCCGTTTTGAATTTTTAATTAAGAAGTATTTTCGGTCATTGTTTGTTTTCCCTTTGTTCTAAAGATAATTTTGCGTAAGTGGCCTACTGAAGGATTTGATCATGCAGAAAATCCTCTGCAGTAGCATTTTAGCAATTATTTATTAGGTATATTTATTTATATTTTTTATAAGCTAATACATTTCTTAGTAAAATTGTAGCTATTCCATATATGAAAAACTCTTTGACTCCATTGGTGGTGTATTGGTCTACATTTCTTCCTGTTGCCTTTTTCGTAATCGTTGGTGAATGTTCACCTTCTCAACCATTTTCCTCTATTTTCTCCTATCTGCGATCTGTTCTCTTCATCCCTCTGCATTCAACGTTCTTAGATTTTCTTCCACCTGTTGTCTCCATCTGACTCTGGTTCGCCCTCTCGGTCTGTTCTGTGCTGTTGTGGCCTTTCATATTGATGTATTATTTTCTCTTCTCATTATGTGTCTGTACAGTAGTATTATTTTAAGTTTAATTATTCTCACTATATTTTCCTTTCCCAACAGCTTGTCGATCTCGAAGTTCATCTCACTTTATTTGCTCTCATTATTGTTCTTACTATTTTGTATTCCTTATATATATATATATATATATATATATATATATATATATATATATATATATATATATATATATATATATATATATATATATATATATATATATATATATATATAATCATCATCAGCCCGTGTCAGTCCATTGCAGGATGAAGCCCCTTCGGCATGCTTCCAACTTTCACGGTCCTGGTCTTTCCTCTGCCATTTTGGTCCAATATACTGTCATAAATCGATGTAACGATGTCATCAATCCATCGTGCTTTCGGTCTTCATCGCGGACGCTTGCGATCAAACCGTATCCACTCCAGGATTGCCTTGGTCCATCTGTCATCCCATCACCTCGCTATATGGCCTGCCCATCTCCATTTCAATTGCTTTACTCTTCCAATGATGTCACAGACTTTTGTTTGTTCGTTGATCCATGCGCAGGAATTTCTGTCTTGTCTTGTAATGCCAAGCTGAGCAACCCGAAGCAACAATGAGCAACCCGAAGTTTTTGAATTGATTGCGGTGTGAGTGTTCAGGTTTCACTTCCGTATGTCATAATGGGTAGAACGCACTGACCGAAGACTTTTCTTTTCGGGCAAAGTGGGAGTTTGCTCTTAAACACAATGTTGAGCCGGCCAAATGCCAAGTGATTCGCCAGCCCTTTGCCGTTCTTGTATGCGCCTTTGCAGCTTTTCTGGGTCTTCTGAAAGGAGAACGATATCATCTGCAAATCTGAGATAGTTTAAGTTTGCACCATTAATTTTTACACCATCGTGTTCTCATTCCAGTTTACGGAATACTTCTTCAAGGCCAGCCGAGAAAACAATGGGCGATATTGCGTCACCCTGCCGTACACCTCGTTCTACATTAATTCCAACTTCAAGATCATCAAGGTGAATTGTGACTGTAGCTCCATCATATATCGATCCTAATAAGTTTACATATGCTTTATCTAGCCCTTGGCTAAGCAGTGCATCCAATATTGCATGCTTTGAGATGGAGTCCAATGTTTTTTCGTAGTCGATAAAAGCCAAGTACAGTGGCATGGTGTATTCGTTGTGCCTTTTTATGGCCTGCTGTACAACCTGCATATAATCTATTGTACAGAATTCACTTCTCAATCCTGCTTGTTTTCTTGGTTGTGCGTCATTCAGTTTTTTTTTTAATATTCTTTTAGAAATTATCTTAGTGAAAACTTTGTACAGTACTGATAGGAGGCTTATTGAACGGTAGTTCTTTAAATCTTCATGTGCTCCCTTTTTATGTAAAAGGATCACTTCTGCATTTTTCCATAAGTCAGGTACTTTTTATTCTTTGAGGCATTTTGAGTATAATTTTACCAGTGTTTTATGTAACGTCCGACCACCTGCTTTTAACATTTCGACAGTTACACTGTCCTTTCCTGGAGCCATACCATTTTTCATCAATTCTATAGCATTTGTTACTTCCTCCACTAGGATATCTGGCATTTGTTCTTCCGTGGGTATTATTTAATTTGATTGGTTCTGATCGTCATACAACTGGGATTAAAATTTTCTGATAATCTCTAACATTTGCGTACGCGCCCTGCATACTGTGCCATCCTTACGCCTTAAGGCACATATTTGCGTTCTTTTGTTTCTCAGCTTCTGTTTAGCCTTGTTAATTCCTTTGTTTTCTTCTAAGGTTTTTTGCACTAGCTGTATGTTGAATCGGCGCGTGTCCTTTCTGATAGCTTTGCAGTTTTGCAGAGCTCAGTGTACTCGACCCTGCCAAAAAGGACTCCCTACTTTTTTCATTGCCCGCCGTTTCCTCATTAAATCAGTGATCTCACTGGAGATTTTTGTCTGTTTGATACATTTTTCTTCTGGTACTATTGAAGCAGTCGTTTGAAGCACATTCGACGATTTCATATTGAACTGATAGTTCCACTTCCTCCAGATCTTGTAACATAGCAAACCGGTTTGACAAAGCAATCTCAAAATCGCTTCCTCTCTCCAGCAGTTTCCCAGAATCCACTTTGCCCTTCTTTGATCTTACTATTCTTTCGCGTTGTCTTCGACAGTTAAGCCCAACTTTTGCTCGTACCATTCGGTGGTCACTCCCAACATTAAAATTGTTAAGGACAGTACAATTGGTAAATATTGTTGGTATATTGTTATATATATATATATATATATATATATATATATATATATATATATATATATATATATATATTTTATATATATATATATATATATATATATATTTTACAGAAATCTTTCACCCTTCCTCCACGTGGTGCCACCGATCGCCTTCGCCGAACTGTCAACCATGCGACGTCACGTGTCTCTCGGGACCACCGGTTTCTTTCCACGCAAGGAAAGCAGTTCGGAGAGACGATCGGTGCCAGACCAGATTAACTGCTTCTCCGTCTCCGAACTGCTTTCCTTGCGTTCGTCGTCTAGAGTTCGGCTGATGACGGCTGAAAGGCTAGAAACCGGTCCCGAGAGGCACGTGACGTCGCATGGTTGACAGTTCGGCGAAGGCGATCGGTGGCACCACGTGGAGAAAGGGTATATATATATATATATATATATATATATATATATATATATATATATATATATATATATATATATATATATATATATATAAATATATATAATTTGTCGAATTATTTGTATCAGATTTTGTTTATTATATCTTCTAGTATATAAAAATTTTACTATATAAAAAAATATTTTAGACCCCTAGACCATTTAGCCTTTTTTAGAACGTAGTTGAGAAAAATAAAATTTTCCGTAAAATAACCATTTTCAAATGGCCACCAAAAATTCAATTTTCAACCGATCTCGCCATATCTCTTTTTTTCATGAATGCAAGCTCTTCAAGTAAGTGACTCAAAAAAAAATTATTTGCATGCAAGGTTCGGTGATATTCCGTTTCAAAGTTGGTGATTTTTGAAAATTTGCGGAATTTAACCCTCCAGTACGCATTTCTATCAACTCCGAATCGCACAAAAATTTAAGTGGACATAGTGTTCTATGTCTAGAATAATCCTTCGAAGGGATTTTCTTAGCCTTATTATTAGTAGAATACTCAAAAAAGTATCTTTTGGGTATAATTTTTATTTTTTACTACGTATATTTAAGTTGAATTTTTTGTTCGAAGTTATTTTTTCTTTATTTATTAGTGATAATATGATAAATTTTGGCCTATGAAGTGACCAACGATAAAAACAAATTATTCAAAAATCTATAATCTATCACTACAACCATCTAGCTGACAGCAGTCTAAATAAATGCAGTCAAAGCATTTACTCAATTAACAATTTCTATATTACTCACAGTTATCAGTATGTAATGTGTCATGTTTATTAATTTCATAACCTCAAGTTTTATGCAATTGAATTTCATTCAAATAACCAGTAGTTTCAGAACGAAATAAAAAATATAAAACTCAATATTCAAGAATATTCAGTAATGTATATGTTCTAAAATCTAATGGCGTCCACAGGCAAAGATTTTATTAAAAGAATCGAAATATAATGACTCTTGATACAAAAATTCAATTGTTAATTATATATATATATATATATATATATATATATATATATATATATATATATATATATATATATATATATATATATATATATATATATGGATCACGCAAAGCATTCTGACTCATTTTCGAGTGTTCCTTCTGATCTTCCACACCTCTCTCATCTTTTCTCCGTGGATTTTCTTTTTCTCCTCCGTCGACCTTGACCCCGATCTCCCCGAAATTTCCCTCTCTGATGCAACGTTCCACATATGTATTTTGTTTCTGTACGCTCTTCTATCCTCAATCTCTGTCGGGTCCATTTGTGCCTTTCCCAGATCAGTTCTGACTTGTGCAATCCATGGTACTGTTGACTTGACCCCTTGTATGAATGTACGAATTTTGTTGGTGAGTCTTGTCGGTGGAAACCTACTGATATGTCCATAGAATTTAAACCTACTTTTTGTTATGCCGGCCGCTACGTTAAACATTTTCTCTGTGGTCTTTCTGGAATGTAGTATGTATCCTTCCTCTGTTAGTTTTGGGCCGAAAATTTTCCACATAATTTTGCGTTCTTCTTTTAGTATGTTTTCCATGCCGCTTTTTGTGTGGAGTATAAGTGACATCTCCTTGGCGTACTCCGGTTTTAATCAGGAAAAGTTTAGATCTTTCTCCCATAAATTTCACTTTAGAGATTATATATACATATATATATATATATATATATATATATATATATATATATATATATATATATATATATATATATATATATATATATATATATATATATATATATATATATATATATGTATATATATATATATATATCTAATATTTTCACGGATGGTATGGATGGTTTCCGTTGATTCTGTAAAAAGTCATGACGTTTCGCCAAAATCTCATTAGGCATTTTCAAGTATTGTCCGCGTCGAATGAAGAGTTCAACTGACGGGTCGTTGTGCTCGCTTTATAGCCGGGCGGCGACTGCGCAGATTATATCGGGGTAATTCGGGACTATTTTAGGCGCTATTTCGTTATTCGATCTGATTTTATTCAAATTTTATCTTTAATTTTTAAGATTGAAGTTGAAAAATAAATTAATGAAATTTTATGAAGTTATAACATTATGAAGTTAATTAAAGTTAATTAAATAAACAGTTTAACCATAAAAATTAAATTACTTCTTTTACAGGAAACTTCGGTGTGAAATTCGAGATTAGAATTCGAAGAAATTTACCACTAAACACCAAATCTTCTATTTAAGCTTTTCAGCGCAAATTTCATTAACTATGTTATCATCATCAGAAGATGATTTAATCTAGTTTAAAAACTAAACTATGTTCTATTTATATGACAACCTCACCTAATGAATAGTGATGAACCCTGAAATTAACTAAGGTTTACATTAATAATTGAAAAAGTTGACTGTATGTAATAGATCCTTTATCTCAGTTTATGTTTTTCTTACATTTTTCTCTTTGAACGCTTTCATACGCATCCAAAGCCCTATTATTATTTACACTTTTAACTAGTCTTAAATTATTAACATCTATATTATGGTCATGTTCGAGTTCATGTTGGGCAACAAATGATTTTTCATTTCTCCCATATCTAATTTGTGCAATATATTCTTTATATCTAGTTAATATGGATCTTTAAGTTTACCCACTATATCTTCGATCATAATATTGACAATTTCATAAATCCCCGATTTTTCATGTTGATCTTTATCAACTGATCCTTTGGGTCACCTAGGAGTTCTTTTGATTTTTGATATGGTTTGTAGACTATCTTAATGTCCACTTCTTTCAAAATTTTGTCTGGTAAGGCCCTATTTATGCTTGATCAAAAATTCATAAACCAAGAAAATCAATGAGGCTAATCGATTTTCCAACATACAGCTTGGCAAAGTGGCTAGCAAAGGAATTTGAAAATCTACCAAACCAACTACTTTCCTGTTCTGTGTTAAATTCAATAGAATTCATAAAAAAAGTCGAAAACACACAAGGATGAATTCAGTTACCTTCCGAAGGTATGGCTAAGATATATAGATTATTATTTTGCAATGTTTGGTTTAAAAAATTATAAATTAGATGTTCGTTAGAACTTAAACGGTAAATCTGAAACCATAGCAATTTTTAGTAAGAACAATAAAAGGAGGTTGGATTTTGATATTTTTATAAGAGAAGATATTTTTAAAAGAAGCATATATATATATATATATATATATATATATATATATATATATATATATATATATATATATATATATATATATATATATATATATATATATGTGTGTGTGTGTGTGTGTGTGTGTGTGTGTAATGTAGGACTTCTTTGGATAGCGTCCAAGGAGACAACAGTAGTTGAGTGTCACATACACCCAACCCCTGGGTTCCACAATCTCATGTGGGACACACAACAACCTGCGTCTCCGCCCAAATGAACATTTTGTTGGGTGCTTGACTGGGGACGAGCCCCACCTACTCCTTCAATTGGAGGGCATATGTTTCGCCTCTCGAAGTTTAGGCTCTTTAGGGTACCGACATATGCTCTCTTGTCAAGAATAGGGAGACCCTATCCACAGTCAACCACCTAAACTTTCGCCGACTTCCCGTCGGATGGCGTATATATGTAATGTAAGACTTCTTTGGATAGCGTCCAAGGAATATGGATATGTTTCTTGGATATGTTCCAAGAAAACAAAATGTTCATTTGGGCGGAGACGCAGGTTGTTTTGTGTTCCACATGAGATTGTGGAACCCAGCGGTTGGATGTATGTGACACTCAACTACAGTTGTCTGGCTCGCTTTACCACTAAACACCAAATCACTTTTTTTGAACTTCTCGGCGCACATTTCGCTAAACATGTTAGCATCATCAGGAGATGATTGAATCTCCTGAATCAGATTCAATCATATCCTGATGATGCTAACATGGTTAGCGAAACGTGCGTCGAGAAGTTCAAAAAAGTTATTTGGTTTTTAGTGGTAAATCTCTTCAAGTTTAGTATTTCACATCAAAGGTTCCAATAGAAGAATTAATATCAAAAGTGAATAATTCAAAAATTATCATATATATTGAGAAAATGTAAGTAGGTAGTAAATAATAGTTGAAAATATTTATCTGTGCTTAAACCACCATCACTGTTTGCAAGCAAATGTTCATCCGACAACATATAATATTTATAAAAAAAGTCATGGAAAAGTAAATATTGTAACGTAAAAATTTACATAGTGTTTAAAAATGCTCATCGCCCGCATATTTGTTAGTTTTTATCTCAATTTTACAACCCCGAAAATTTATGTTTAGCCATAAAAATGTAGCTATTCGGAATTTCAACATTGTTATGTATACGGACAAAAAAATACGAACTAAAAGCTAAATATTTATAATGAACGTGCATTTTGATATTAATTCTTGTTAAGTATAAATATTGAGCAAAGAAACGAGAACAGAAAAGAATAAACAATTAAACGATTAAAAAATGAAGTAAAACATATGAGGAAATGGCCTTCCATTCATTCTGTCTCCTGTTATAACGCCAGACGAATGGGCAGGTACAGTGTCGTGGTGAAATGACATTTTTTTGACTACTACACATTTTGAAGTTTCATCCTTCATATGAACATATGTGAAGTTTCAATCAAGTCGATCTGTCGATTCATTCGTCCAAAAACAGCAGCTTAAAGTAAACGTATCACTGTTATTTTTTAAAATGGAAAATATTGAAAATCGTGCAGTTATTAACTTCTTTGTGAAAAAAGGTTTAAAGGCAGTGGAAATTCATAGTGAAATGGTAAATGTACTAGGGGAGTCTGCTCCTTCAAAAAGAATGATTTCTAAGTGGGCAGGTGAGTTTCAACGTGATCGTACAAGCCTAGTTGATAATCGTGATTCTGGACGTCCAATAAGAGCAACTACTGAACAAATAATTAATTCTGTACATAAGGTTACGGATGACAGACAATTAACTTTGAGTAAAATTGCTAAGGCCATAGATATCTCAACTGAACGTCTGCTTTATATCTTGAAAAAGGAATTGGGATTGTATTTGCTAAATTTTTATCAAAATCGACTACGAGTAAAACTTTCTAAACAACTTTTGGTCAAAATTGAGCAAAAAAATTATAACATTAATTTTTTTGGTATGCAAAAGATATTTTGTTAACTGATTACCTTCAAACCGGTAAAACAATAACAGGACAGTATTAATCAAACCTTTTAGATCAATTGAATGCAAAAATTCGTGAGAAAAGACCTGGTTTAGCGAAGAAAGTTTTTTTTTAAGCAAAGGAAAAAAAAAATAAACAAATTGAAGGAGTTACACTACGAATTGTTGGAGCAATCGCCATATTCACCAAATGTGACCTCCTTTGACTTAACCCAACAGTTGGGTGTATGATAACACTGAACTACTGTTCTCTTGGACACAGTCCATGGACACAGTCCAAGAAAATCTAACACTGCATATATGCGCCATCCGACGGGAAGTCGGCGAAAACATTATCATCAGGTGCGTATAGACCCTATACGCACCTATACGACCGATATTCACTTTGCGTTTGCTTTGGCATTCTGGCTCATTTCTGAGTGTTCCTTCTGATCTTCCACACCTCTATCATCCTTTCTCCGTGGATTCTCTTTCTCTCCTCCGTCCACCTTGTCCCCGATCTCTCCGCTTCGCTCTGATGCAATGTTCCACATATATATTTTGTTTCTGTACGTTCTTCTATCCTCAATCTCTATCGAGTCCATTTGTACCTTTCCCAGATAAGTTCTGACTTGTGCGATTCATGGTACTGTTGACTTGACTGTTTGTATGTATGTAAAAATTCTATTGGTGAGTCTTGTTAGTGGGAGTCTACTGATATGTCCATAGAATTTTAACCTTCTTTTTCTTATGGCCGCCGCTACGATGGATATTTTCTCTGTTGTGTTCCTGGAATGCACACTGTATCCTTTCTCTGTTAGTTTTGGGTTAATTTTGCGTTCTTCTTTTAGTATGTTTTCTATGCCGATTTTTGTGTGGAGTGTGAGTGTTTCGCTTGCGTATAGTACCTCTGGATTGATTACAGTATTGTTAGTGTCTTATTTTTGTATGTGTGGATATGCATTTCTTATTGTACATATTGTGTGTCTTGCCGTATGCCCTCTTCATCTTCTGTAATCGAGTTCTGTGCTATCTTCTTTCCTCCTGTGGATTCGAGCATCTCGCCCAGGTATTTGAAGTATGTGACCCTATTTATCTTGCCGTATTTGGTGTTCAAAGTTTGGACATCGTGCGTGCGTGCGTGCGTGCGTGCGTGTGCGTGTGTGTGTGTGTGTGTGTGTATTAGGTTTTTTCCGGGAGTACATCCCATTGTCGAAATGGTCCCTGTTGGGATCTTGCAGACGTTTCGCCAAATCTCGTTTGGCATCTTCGATGCTTACTGAATGAAAGTCACGAACCTCGCGACAGTAAGCACCGAAAATGCCAAATTAGATTTTGGCGAAACGTCTGCAATACAAAGAAAGTAAAGGGCCAAAGAGAAATTTTTCAAGGATCAAAGTATTATAGGAAAATTTAACAAAAAAAAAATCAAAAAAGCAGAGGCGTTACTGCTATAGATTAAATAAAAATAAACGTATAAAACAATGCCAACTATATTGGATATAAATAAATAACTATATGCATGGCAATAAAATATTTTTATTGAATAAAATGTTTGCTATATCGAAAAAAGCCTGATACCCTGTAATTTTATTTATTGTTACACGAAATCCCTTCGAACGTGTGGCTCAGTTGAAAAATTTCTGTATTACGGCAAAATTTTAATGAAAATATTATTCGCGACACGACTGTTTCAACTTAATTAAAAGTTAAAATTAAAACATTATTCCTGATTTTTATTAAATAGGGCACATCGTTCAGAGTGAGAGTGTAACCCTTTTTATATTTATATGATTACACGAGTTTTAATAAATATGTATGTGTCTTAAAAAGATTTCATATTTTTGAAGTTCTGCTATTTCATATTATACATTTGTATCGGAACAGTCGTATAGCGTCGAACATCAGTTCTCGAAAACTGAAGTTAAACAACGTCGATCGACTATACATACATATATATATATATATATATATATATATATATATATATATATATATATATATATATATATATATATATATATACAGTGGTTGCCGGAGTAATAAAGCCGTTACAATAAAAAACACGTAAAACGGCAAATAAAATTGTAATAGTCAATTGTCGTCATTAGTACAAAAACTGCATGAATTACTGTATATAAAAAGAACATAAAAATAAAGCAATAAAATGTGTAACGCATTTATAAAGTTAGTAACTACCACACTGTTATAATTGTCAGAGTCTTGCCTATAAAATGCGAAATCATTTAAATAGTCGTTGTCAAGAGTTTGTAGCATATCCCGATACACTATTTTGAGCAAGATCGAGACAATAATGGTCCATTGTTGCCCCTTGAGGCTATTAGAGTAGTTTAAGTCATATATAACTTAGAAACTAGAATATGTTTTAGCGTGTTGCAGCAGCCTTAAGGTTGAGTACGTTCACTGTTAGTGCTATTTCACTAACAGTGCTAAATCACCTAGAAAGCGTAGTTTTACTAAAAGGGTTACAATACTGCAGCTTTGGATGCAAGTTCTATTCGTAACACCATTTATATCATATATGAATACAGTAAGTATTCGTAACCTAAGAATTGCAGAAAAGTTACCCATATGAACCCATATGACCCAGTATGAAGTTTAACCCATATGACTTAACCCATATGAAGTTTATACCTACGCATAAGTACCACTAATGCAATATATACCTACGATTATAGTGCATACACACTCACAGTTTAATTTTCATTTTCAGGACAGCATGTAACTTTGAATTCCTTACCGTTTAATTGAATTAAATGGTAAGGAATTAGGAGCAATTAAAAGAGAAACAACTGTTTGACGGATGCCGCATGTCATTGTGCAACGTATTGAAAGAAGTAGGTTTAAAATGGAAAAAAGATAATCCAAGACGAGGACTTATGGAATTTCCCAATGTTGCCCTAAAACGTATAGATTTTTAAGAGGTTATATGAAACAAAGAAAAATAGCTATAATCAACAAAAAGAGAATCATGTATACAGAAAATGAAATAATGAAACAGTATCTCAGAAAACATATACTTGATCGAAAAGATGTTCTTCCGTTAATTATACATACTGAAGATGACAGCAGTGATTCCAGCCAGTACTTTTCAGATTCTGAGTAATGAAAATAAGTGCATGCAGATATTTTGTTGTTTTTTTTTGTTTAGTACTTGTATATTATATATCAATAAATGTCATTGCTAATTATATAATCTTTTTTTTTAGTAACTATTCAAATATTAAAAAATGTTGTCGATGGTTTTTGAACGCAGCATTTTATGTGATTAATCCATCTAGAGGTACTAAATCAACGATCTTACAAGACTTTCAACATTTATTATAATTTTGTTAGTTACTTTGTAATTTGCACTTAATTTAGAGTTGATTTTTTTAATTGTTATTAAAGTTTAAATTGTAAAAATAATTCTCTAAAGTAAGGTTATGATGTTTAATCGCAATCAAAATGTTGATCACGTGCTTAATGACGTGCAACTGTTTTTATATTGTACGAGCAATATGCGTTTATTAAAGTTAATACATGTTTTTACAGTAACTCTACTTTTGTCTACTACAAATATTAATGGACAATTATTTATCAATATCCTCTCATATATTTTTAACTGTTTTTATTTTTATTGGTATATATTTTTTATTTTTAGGGTTCATACAAGACTCTGTCTGATATATATTAATATTTTTGTAAGTACTGGCCATATGTTGACACTATAAATCTATTTTTAATAACTTTCTCGCACTCTAAAAGTGGGTTGGAACACTTTTCTGTACACTGACTGTAAATTGTAATCCATTTGAGTGTATATAAATATCAAAGGTGTATAAATGCGAGATGTATAAATTGAGTAATGCGACTGCTGGCATTACGTTCGATTGGCAACACTATTTGCTTTCGCTTTGGAGGAGACGACCAACAGCTGATGCGTCTTTAACTGATGGTCCGTACCAACTCCTTTCGCGAACCGGATTTTGTTAAATTACCGTCCGTTAAAGTACCGTTAATTGACGTCAAGCATATTTGCCACAACCTATGTGCGGAGTACTTTTTGAGGAAAATTGAGCACCTTCGAAACAATGGGCCGGCGACGCGCCTTATACGCAAATAAGAATGGTACGAACGGATTCGTAAGACATGTCCAGATCCTGAGCCATCCGTTTCACCAACATTCAACATTCTTTTAATGTCTTATATTACTTGTATGTCGCTCACCTATGGATAAAGAAGACTCACCATAAACCTCCATCGACATTTTTAATGAAACAGCAGTGGCGGCTCGTGAGGGAGGGCATTGAGCCAGCATTTATCACAGTAAATAATTTTTCAGAGCAAAACGCCATATTTAGTTTCCGTTCAGTTACTTTCCTTTAACTCATTTGCCTGGCTCACCTCCTGTATAGGATTTCAATAGATCGAAAAGTAAAAAGGAGGAAGGGGAAAGCAAAAAAAGTCTTCAGCGGCACTATTTTCTACTACGTCCTCCCACTTTAAAGACCCACGAGCCGCCACTGTGGTACGGCATAAGAAATTTCATCGGCAATACAAAATTCAAGCCAATGTATTTGTTCGAAATTGATATTCATTATAAAAGAGTAGAGCATCCTAAAAATAAACTAACCTAACCAACAATTCTAGACAGATGTCAATAAATTGGTTGACGCTCAAACACTATATGACAATTAGATACATTCATATCAAATTCCCAATATTTATTTCACACAAAGTCACGATTAGCGTTTCCCTAGCCATTTTGACATCATCAGAAGATGATTCAATTTGAGCTACGACAGATTGAATCATCTCCTGACGATGCGAAAATGGTTAGCAAAATGCGCGGCGAGAAGTTTAAAAAAAGTGATTTGGTGTTTAGTGGTAAATCTTTTCAAGTTTAGTTTAAAAAATCTTGACATAAGAAAAAAAATTCCCACCCACTTTTATAGACTAATTGTTCTTATTGTTAAACTAAAACCCGACGCTACACACTTAATATTTCCACTATATCTTGCACAAATCCTACTATAAATTAACTTTCATGATACATTTTTAATATTCGAAAAAAAAACGAAACTTTTAACATTAATTCGGTGTGTCTCATACGAAATAATTTCGATGTCGGTTTTAAATTCTGTATATTTCATATTTTCCGCGATCCGACCTTTTCGAATAAATTAAAATTTCATAAATGGAAAAACAAACAGGAAACTGTTGCGTGTTTTTCTAAGAGGAAAATTAATATAGAGTTATTTGTTAATATTCGATAAAAAATGTTTAGGTTTCATGACATAAATAATTTTTAGCTGGTTATTAAGTTACCTAAAAAAAGATAATGGCCTTTTTTAAATATGCAAAATATACTGACTGGCATAGAAATATAAATAATGAGTTTATTTTTGAATTTTCACTTTTATTCTGTATATATATATATATATATATATATATATATATATATATATATATATATATATATATATATATATATATATATATATATAGCGCACTTTATCGAAATGATATTTACAATAGAAAGAAATATAATATGTCAGTGAAAGAAAATATTCCACAAAAGTCACATCATGGTGGTGTCTATGAACTTCCTTGGTCTGGCTGCTCCCAACCATATATCGGCCAGACGTATACAAAATCAGATACTCCCACCGCCCGAAAATCGGATCTCTCCTCAACTCTAGCAGAATATCATATCCAAACGGGTCACAAAATAGATTTCGATAAGGCGAAAGTAATCGCACCTATATGTTCCTACAAACCCCGCATAATTCGTGAAGCAAATAAGATCGAAAAACGCTCAAACTGCCTAAACAAGAGGGACGATGGTCTTAGAGTTGCAAATACATGAAAACCTGCCACAAATTGCCTGTCCGAAGCCCTTGCGATCAAACGTCTTATCTCAACCCCCACCTCTCAACCGAGCGCCCCACCCACAACCTCACCTATTAATGAAGAGGTCGTACCGATCACGTTCTTTTCTAGTTGTGAGCATATTAGTGTAGCAGTCTAGTGTAGGTAGATTGAGACCTCGGAGTAAATCAACTAGATTCTTTTGATAATGACTTCAAAGTGGAAGCCAAACGTCGTTTACAAATCTAAAAGGCAGTTCTTCCCGAGAATCTAACATTACCGACAGCGAAAGCCTTTCTGAATATACAGTAATACCTCGAACTTGCGCTATAGGTGGGACCCAACGACAACCGTTTAAGTCGAATTCGCGTATTATGTTTAACTGGGGCTAAGGACTAAAGAAAATAACAATTTAGAAGAAAATTGTGTATTCAAATCTTAGAGAATTAAACAAATTATAATATTATTTTAATGCAAATACATACCGAAGTTATTTTGATGTAGAGGAGAGCTTCATAACGTCAAAGTCTTCCGACGGGTCAAAGATTTTTTCTTCTCAAACAACATTTCTTCATAGCACGTTAAAAAGTTTTTTACTCCCTGCTTTGTAACTGAAACGCGCCCTTCATTGAGGTCTGTGTTATCTAAAATGTGTAACCGTTTTTTAATTGAACTGAGCGTTTCCGTCAGGTTTGCAACCATCATTTGATCTTCAGGTTGAACTGGATCAAAAGAATTAGGTTCTTCAATGTTCAGCTCATGCATTTCTATGTGCTCATCAACTGTCAACTCCTGATTAGGTGAATCTAACAGTTCTTGTACGTCCTCACCATCCACTTCGAAATTTAATTGTCTAGCAAGATCGATAACGTCTTCAATAACATGATCAGACTCTGGTGCTGATTCCGCCGGAATGTCACTAGTGAAAAAAAATGGACACAGTTTTTTTCAGACCCCAGTTTTTTGTGAAATTTCATTCCAAGATTTTCCAATGATGTTCACGGCATCCAAAACATTAAATTGTTCCCAAAAGTCTATATCGTCTCTCGTAGTATGCTTTAAATGTTTTGGGGACTCCCTGGTCCTTTAGTTAAAGCAAGCAGGTTGTATTGGTTGCAAAAATTCTATTTTAATACATGGGTCGAAATTAGTGAGAGTGGTAGGAGGACGGCCTGGTACATTGTCGATTTAAATGGGATTTGTTTTGATTGCCACCAGCTGCATTTCCGGCAACCATCACTGTCAATCGACTGTGAATCGAAAAGTTCTTTTGGGCATATACTTCCAGAACAATACAGTCTCATCCACGTTAAATACGGTTTGGCTACTATAGCCACCTTCTTATATCATAACCTGAAGTTTCTCTGGATAGACATACGCATCCTTTATATATAACGTGGTCCACAATCTCCAAATATATATATATATATATATATATATATATATATATATATATATATATATATATATATATATATATATATATATATATATATATATATTAGACTTTAGTTGCTTAATTGGGAGGAAGCCCCGCCCATTCCTCACATTGGAGGACACAGGTTTCGTCTGTTGGTGGTTAGACTCATCAGGGTACCGACATATGCTTTCTCATCAAGAATAGGGAGTCCTTCTCCACAATCAAACAACCCACACTTTCGCCGACTTCTCGTCGGACAGCTTATAACTGCAGTTTTTTGATTTCCTTGGATTGTGTCCAATGAGACAGCAGTCGTCAGGAGTTATACACCCCCGACCGTTGGGTTCCACAATCTCATGTGGAACGCACAACAACCTGCGTCTTCGCCAAAATGAATATTTGTTAGTTACTTGACCGGGAGGAAGCCCCACCCATTCCTCACATTGGAGGATACATATTTCGTCTGTTGTTAGTTAGACTCATCAGGGTACCGACATATGCTTTCTCATCAAGAATAGGGAGTTCCTCTCCACAATCAAACAACCCACACTTTCCCCGACTTCTCGTCGGATGGCTTATAATTGCAGTTTTTTGATTTCCTTGGATTGTGTCCAATGAGACAACAGTAGTCAGGAGTTATATACCCCCGACCGTTGAGTTCCACAATCTCATGTGGAACGCATAACAACCTGCGTCTTCGCCAAAATGAACATTCGTTAGTTGCTTGACTGGGAGGAAGCCCCATCCATTCCTCACATTGAGGACACATATTTCGTCTGTATCAGGGTACCGACATATGCTCTCGAAAACAGAATTCGGCGAAAGTGTGGGTTGTTTGATTGTGGAGAGAGGCACCCTATGGATGGTGCTTCCTCCCAGTCAAGCAACTAACGAATGTTCATTTTGGCGGAGACGCAGGTTGTTGTGCGTTTCACATGAGATTGTGGAACCCAACGGTCGGAGGTGTATAACTCCTGACTACTGTTGTCTCATTGGACGCAATCCAAAGAAATAAAAAAACTGCAGTTATAAGCCATCCGACGAGAAGTCGGCGAAAGTGTGGGTTGTTTGATTGTGGAGAGGGACTCCCTATTCTTGACGAGAGAGCATATGTCGGTACCTTGATGAGTCTAATCACCAACAGACGAAACATGTGTCCTCCAATGTGGGGAATGGGTGGGGCTTCCTCCTAGTCAAGCAACTAACGAATGTTCATTTTGGCGGAGACGTAGGTTGTTGTGCGTTCCACATGAGATTGTGGTCACAATCTGGTCTTTGGATATCTCGGGGACTAGTCGAGTGTCAGCCTAGACTAAAGGTCTCCAAACTACGACCCACGGGCCAAATCCAGCCCGCCACTGTCATCAATTCGTCCCGCGACTAACGAATTTAGCAAGCGTATGCTCATTTAGGGCTCGTACTTGGCGACTAGTTTAGAAATTATAGATAATGGCAGGAAAATTAAAACGATTTTGGCTCTTGGAACTTACTGGAATAATCAGTATGATCCTAAAGCTGGAAAGTTTGGAGACCCCTGCCGTAGATTTTTCAAAAACCTGTAGTGCTTGACAATGTTTCATGGTCTGGCATTATTTTGCTGAAAGATGAGATATGGACAACTCACCTAGATCACCAATTACCAATCACCTAGGACAATTTCACCTAGATCTATCGTTCTATATATCGTTTCTATGCTTCCTGAGCAAGGAAAATATCTTAAAACCACCTCTTAAACACACAACAAAACAAACATATTTGATTATTTAAGAGAAATCATTAAGTTGTTTGCATTTCACCAACAATCTTTTTCATAAAAAATTTGCGACATACGTTCTTCTTCTTTTTTTCTTCCTTAGCATCTGCTCCGTTGAACTTATTTTAACATTTATTTACTTTAGGGTCCAAATAACATAGGACTGGTCAAAGGTTATGTTAATTTTCATTTAGAGAAAGTTTTTGAACCCGATCCATTTTGATTTGGCTGACATTTATATATGTTACAGTATGTTATATATGTTACCCACCTACAATCGTACCTATTACACCTCTCTCATACTTTTTCCGTGGATTCTCTTTCTCTCCTCCGTCCACTTTGTTCCTGATCTCCTCGAAACTTCGCTCTCTGATGCAACGTTCCACATATGTATTTTGTGTCTGTACGTTCTTCTATCCTCAATCTCTGTCGGACTCATTTGTGCCTTTCCCAGATCAGCTCTGACTTGTGCGATCCATGGTACTATTGACTTGACTCCTTGTCGTAAAACTCCGTTGTACGTAAAAATTCTGTTGGTGAGTCTTGTCGGTGGAAGTCTACTGATATGTCCATAGAATTTCAACCTTCTTTTTCCTATGTCCGCCGCTACGTTGGACATTCTCTCTGTGGTCTTTCTAGAATGTAGTCTGTATCCTTCCTCTGTCAGTTTTGGGCCGAGAATTTTCCTCATAATTTTTCGTTCTTCTTTTAGTATGTCTTCTATGCCGCTTTTTGTATGGAGTGTAAGTATCTCGCCTACGTATAGTACCTCTGGTTTGATTACTCTGTTGTAGTGTCTTATAATTGCGTATGTGGATAGGCATTTCTTATTGTAGATATTGTGTTTCTTGCCGTATGGCCTCTTCATCTTCTGCAATCGAGTCTTATGTGCTATCTTCTCTCCTCCTGTGGATTCGAGGATCTCCCCGAGGTATTGAAGTAAGTGACCCTATTTATTTTGCCATATTTGGTGTTCAAATTTTAGACATTTAATTTTGAGCAAAAGAATTCGGTTTTTTGAAAGGATATTTGTAGGCCAACTTTCTCTGCACATTCCTTGAGGACTTCGATCTGTTTGGTTGCCCTTTTTTCATTGTCTGCAAGTATGGCTAGGTCGTCCGCGAAGGCTAGGCATGATATTTCTATGTTGTTTTTGGTTCGTCCCAGTCGTATTGGTTTCCAGTGTCCTTGATTTTTTAGTTCCTTTTCCCATGGCCTTATGACTTTGTCCAGAACCAGGTTGAAGAGGAGTGGGGATAACCCATCTCCTTGGCGTACTCCGGTTTTAATCAGGAAGGGTTCGGAAATTTCTCCCATAAATTTCACTTTAGAGATTGTGTCGGTCAATGTCTACTTGATCAATCGTAGTGTTTTGGGGTCGAGTCCGTGTTCTTCTAGGATGTTGAACAGAGATTTTCGGTCAATGCAGTCATAAGTTTTTTTGAAATGTGCTCATTTTGCAAAAAAGTAAGCAATCAAATTTTTTGTGGAAAGAAAAGTGCCAATTGTAGTACCATTTTGAAATCTTGACTAAATGGGCCATACTTTAAAATAACTTGCCCAGTGTCGAATTTCAAGATTTTCAAAAATATGTCTATTTTCACTTAACACGGTGACATGGATTTTTTTCTTATTTTTGCCAGAACTGATATGACCTGGCCTTTCGCCCGGCAATCGCTTGACGTTGAGTTTCGGGACACCCTGTATATATATGGGGAATTCCATGCCAAATTGCCCACTTTTGAACCCGACGCCTTTTGATTCGGCTGACATTTTTATATGTTATAGAATTATAATAACCTAATAAATTATTTTCTGTGATTTTTTAAAATCTTTTTACTCAACCGGAAAAAAGTTATGAATTTTTCAAAAAACCGGCGTTTTCATAACTTTTTTCCAGTTATGAAAAAAAATTGAAAAAAATCACCGAAAAGTGGTTAGTGGGGTACTGTAACATATATAAATGTCAGCCAAATCAAAATGGATCGGGTTTAAAAACTTTCTCTAAATGAAAATTAACATAACCTTTGACCAGTCCTACGTTATTTTGACCCTAAAGTAAATAAATGTTAAAATAAGTCCAACGGAGCAGATTCTAAGGAAAGAAAAAAGAAGAAGAGTGTATGTGGCAGATTATTTATGAAAAATTATTGATAAAATGCAAACAACTTAATGATTTATTTTAAATAATTAAATGTGTTTGTTTTGTTGTGTATTTAAGAGGTGCTTTTAATATATTTTCCTTGCTCAGGAAGCATAGAAACTAATAAAAATCTCATAATAACCATAGAAAAAATCTCAATTATAGATCTAGGAGAAATTTAGGTGATATTTTTGGTGACAAATAATACCACCGTTAAATAATTCAACACAAAAAAATTAAAGTTCGTATCTTTAAGTAAATCACTAATCACTAGTTACGTGAACTTACAGGATCAAATGAAGGCTCTGTATAATGACCATTTCTTTGGCATGCTTATTTACACAAACGTGTCCATATCTCATATTTCAGCAAAATAACGCCAGACCGTGAAACATCGTCAAGCACTACAGGTTTTTGAAGAGTCTAGGGCAGGCAAACTTTCCAGCTTTAGGATCATACTGATTACTCCAGCAAGTTCCAAGGGCCAAAACTGTTTTAATTTTCCTGCCAGCGACGTCAGCTGTTCGCCGGGAGCACCGAGAAGAAGGTCCTGAACAGGGTTCGTTAATATATCTGATATTAGAAAAGAACCTGGAACCGGGAGAGATCTATCTTAAAAAAACTGTTTACTTGATTTTATACTTTTAATTCAGATAAGCACACTCAAAAAAATACGACACAAAGCACATTAAAAGGGAGGAAGGTTTAGGGAAGGTGGTTCTCAAAACCTTACCGTGGAAAATCACTGTGTTCTTATACTTATAAATTAGAGGTTACTAACTCTATTCAGACAACAGTAAAAAGAAAACATAACTTAAGGGTAATCAAAGAGGATCAAAAGGCAAATAGATAATTTAACAAATAGTAACGTGGATCTTTATTTCCATACGAAAATATAATAAAAGTGCATTTGTAAAAAAAAGGTAACTGAAATTTTTATCTGTATACGAAAATATAATAAAAAAGTATTGGTAAGAAGAGTAACTTTGATCTTTATCCCTAACGAAAATACAATAAAAGTGTATTTGTAAAAAAAATGGTAACTGAGATCTTTATCTGTAGACGAAAATATAATAAAAGTGTATTTGTCTGGCCTTATTTCCTGATTGTTCCGCTTCTTACCTATCCCATACTGGGGTGTCCAAATATCCTGAGCACGACTACGGGCAATTCGGTATACCTAAGCGGGGGTCCCGAAATAGTCTGGAACCTGACTGACCGGTTACGGTGCCAAGTGGCCCCAAAAAGAGTATGGTTTCGGCAATAGTCCCGCTCTGAAATAAGTGGTCTCTCAATAGGCTGGTGTCTGGTTGAGTGGATTCTCTGATGCCGGGTTGTAAAACCCTCTTCAAGAATATCTAAACAAATAAGCATAAGCATGGCTTGGCCAACAAACCTACGTACCTCTGTCGGAAGGGTAAGGCGCGAAAACGTCCGCTCACCTGCAGATTTGGTGTTGGACTGTCTTGGCCTTATCCTAACGATACAGGATTTAATTTTAATTACAATTCGCCCGAAATAATCTTACCAGTAACAATCAAGAATTTATGAACGCGAACTTGGTTCCAACAGGGCGATTTCTCGAAGAGATTTTTTTTTTATGGGGATACCTTAAAATTCAAGTGTACCACAATTGCCCTGCCACTCTGGAAGATCTAAAGAAGAATATTCGACAAGTAAACAAAGCCATAACTGCAGACACTTGCCGCCGCGTTATGGCAAATTTTAGAGATCGGTTTCAGGCACATTTGACAATGTAATCTCCATAACATGAATTTCCAAGAATGTTTTTAAGAATACATTTGTTAAAACTGATCAACTTGTTTCTTTTTATTTCATTTCAAAGTTTTTGGGCCATCCTGTATTCGTCGAATTATCGATACAGTCTGAACGCATTTTACAGAATTATCGATACAGTTTGGACGATAGAATATACACAAAGTACATAAAATACCTTATCACTAGAAGGCAGGCTATCTAATTTAATCCATACCTTACACAGTTACTGAGCGGTGTAATTACCGTGGTGGATTTGGTTATTATTAATTTTTTGTATCTTACTACTACTATGATAGTTTTTTGCCACATACTGTATAAGTAATTTTAAAGATTATTTTTTCATGTGGAATTTGAAGAGTAAAAAAAAGCGAAAACCACTAAAAGACTTTCAGTTTTGCATTATTCCAGGAACGGATTATAGAATGTGAAAAATGCCCTCTGGCGTAAAAACGATATAGCTGCTGTTTTAGCATTCCTCGTCGACAGCCGTTCTTCTAGTAAAGACACCTCATATGCAAATGGGGTGGGGGTAGTGTATGCGACGGTATGAATATTGAACAGGAGACAATGTTACTTTGCATGCGACGTATTTTGCAATTTTTTTATTGGAAATTTATGCTAGAATAACACTGCCGATATTGATATATTTTTTTTATTATTATTATTCATCAAGTGACACAAAGTTCGTGGTGGCGAACATTCGTGGCGCAAAATTTGACTGAATTAACATCAAGGAAAATACAATATAATCGACTTAACAATGTTTTATTTTATTTCATCTACAGGATTTTCCCATAGGGGCGTTCGAGCGAATTTTGATAGTGTTTAGCGGCCATGTTGGTGAAGTTGTCAAATTTGGAGGTTATGGTAATTAATGTTGGCCAAATCATCATGAAAAGTTGCAATGTTGAGCAATGCGTGCAAATCGTTAAACTTTACTATCAAAATTAGTGCTCAGTTCGAGATACGTTCCGTGCGCTACGTGATTTTTTCGGTGCACAGTATTGTTTGGTGGACAAATTCAAAACAACTGGTTCAGTAAATCATCGAACAATACTCGTACTTCGTCGAAACATTAGGTCTGCAGAAAACAATGCTGCAGTGAACGAGAGAGTGCAGGATAACCCAAGCCACTCAATTCAACATCATACCCAAGAACTTGGCCTTTCGCAGACCTCAACTTGGCGAATCTTGCATCGAGACTTGAGTGCGCATCCGTATAAAATTCAACCCATCCGTAGGTTGGGACAGGTTTTGACAAGTTTTTCTCGGAGTTCTATATCCCGTTGGAAAGGTAATGTTCTTAGTTACACTTTTGCTAAGGAAATTATTTCACAGCTACAAAAATAAAAAATTTATTGTCAATTTTTTGACAAACAAAAAATTTGCGGTCCGTAAATTGGGACATTCATAGAAATGCACAAAAGGATTCAAAAAGTCAAATACTAACGCAAGATTTTCACATTACATTTATTTCGGCATGTTATAAACATTTATAGTCGATTTATTTATATAAAAGGCCATGAAAAGCATACCAAAGAAAATCAAATACATGCTAGTCTTCTATAGTAGCTGCGAGTTGCTATAAATGCTATATATATATATATATATATATATATATATATATATATATATATATATATATATATATATATATATATATATATATATATATATATATATATATATATATATATATATATATATACATAGCAGTTGGAAGTGGATCTTGATTTTGGACGAAAAATCATCTTCAGTGGAAAAGTCCATTTTGCCATGAATGACTGATTTTCTGGATGTCAATAAGCAAAAGTGTCACATTTGGGAAGATAACAATCCACATGAGATCCATCAATTGCAAATGCCTCCAGAAAAAGTCACTATTTGGTGTGGATTTTGGTCGGTTCTGGTTCTTTCAAACTTCAACTGGTTCTTTCAACATGAAGCTAGCACCGCCACAACTGTCACCGACGAGAGGTACAGGTCGATGATAACCAATTTTTTGTGACCTAAATTGGAAGATATGGATCTCGATACCATGTGGTTCCAACAAGACGGCACTACGTGCTACACAACGCATGCAACAATGGGTCTTTTAGACGACAAATTCGACGGCATGGTGATCTCATGTTTCGATGACGTTAAGTGGGCACCGAGATCGTGTGATTTGATGCAATTATACTTTTTTCTTGTGGGGTTACGTTAAATGACGGATCTATGAAAAGAAGCTACAGATGATTCATTATTTAAAAGTCAACATAACCAATGTCATCGAGTCCGATTTATGCGGTCGAATCATCGAAAACTAAACCTCTCGGATACGCACCGCCCCGCTAAGCCGCGGCTGCCATTTGGCCGATATAATATTTCATACATAATATAATCTAATACCCTTTCAAATGAAAAAAAATATCTCATACACAAAAATATCTTATATCTCATACACAACTTGTGAATGATACACAGCAAATTCTTAAAACGGATTTTTTTTACTAAATTATTTGTAAGGTCATAAATGCCGCTTCAATAACGGTTCTCATTGATGCAACGTTTGAATGTCTGGACTTGTTGGTGACCCTTCCAATCACACTCCATAATAGAAGTCCAAATTATTAAATCTGAGCTGTTGGGAGGCCACAATTATTTGGACTAAAGCATGCGACGTTGTTCGATAACCAATTTTGAAACAAATGACTTGTATGGGCGGGCGCACCGCCCTTCTGAAAAACATACGGCTTTCTAGACGACACAGTTTTCATCCACGGCTTCACTACATTTGTCAGAACACGCAAATAAACTTGTTTGTGGCATTTTCCCCTTTATTAAAGAAATGCGGTGGAATCATCACCCGCACTGGACACAACACATGAACATTCGCACATGAATGAACATGGAGCACATGAACATTCGCCGAAAATTTTGTTCTGGTCATGTGCGAACCAGCGATCATTCCTTCGATTGATTTTCGTATCAACAGTTAACATTTTTCCTCAGAAAAAACCTGAGGCGTCCGGCAACGTTGTTTCTTAACGAATACAGAGGCACAGTTTCGGAAAGCATATGTCTTTAATTGGCCACTCACATCGCAATCAATCGGGTAGCACAGAAGCTTCGGGTAGCACAGAGGGGAATGGACAGATGTATACTTGGCATTACAAGACCAGACAGAAAGCCCTGCGTATGGATTAGGGAACAAAACAAGATGTAGCGAGGCGATATAACGACAGATGGACCAGGGCAATACTGGAGTGGATACCGCTTGATCGCAAATGTCCACGAAGAAGACCTATAAAGCTCGATGGACTGATGACATCGTTAAGTATATAGGACCCGAGTGGCAGAGGAAAGCCCAGGACCGTAATATATATATATATATATATATATATATATATATATATATATATATATATATATATATATATATATATATATATATATATATATATATATATATATATATATATATATATATATATATATATATATATATATATATATATATATATATATATATATATATATATATATATATATATATATATATATATATATATATATATATATATATATATATATATATATACAGATGAAGACGAACTTATTTACTAACACAATACTTTGTTAATTTTCTTTCTGCATCTCTAAAAGTAAAATAACCCTTACTATTTTTTTTTTCAGGGAACCAACAATGAAGTAGTCTACGCTGAGCTCCAACTTCCTCGACCCAGTTCTCTGGATCCGATCAAAAAGGGCGTGCAGCACTACGTTCCCAGCCAACAGCAATACGCCACCATCCGCAAGGGCGACTCCACCATCTACACCCAGATAGATCACGGTAGGCGGGTACCCCCGCCACCGCTATCAAACAATCGAACATCCGTGATCGTGTCTCCGGTCACTTCAATCTTTCCTACATCCAAACAGGGACTGTACCATCGGGAAGTAGTCACTGTACGAACGCCCTTGATGGGCTGCCAGCAGGAAAGTTGCGTCTAAAAGCTGCTGTTTTTTGCTGCTGGTTTAGAATAACTTCTACTTAGAGTCCCTTCCGATTGTACATGATCGTATTTGTAAGTGTTGTGTTGTCTTCACTGCGCATTAATTTGGGTTAGATTGTACAGAATACTTTACTACAAACAATTTAAATGAAGCTGTAATGATATCTATAATGTGTATGGTTACAGTTTAGTTTTGATTATATATCATTATCCAAATCAAACTGACGTCATTTATAGATACAGATAAATTAATTTCGCTTTTGTCACTAAAACAATTCCAGGAAAAATATCTATTATTAGAGAAAGACCAATTTGTGGATTCTTCCGGACATTATGTAACAAAGATATAAAACTTCGCAAACCACTTTAGAACAATTAATGAGGAAAAATTAATGTTTAATATGTTAAGAAATGAAATCCGTTTTAAATTTAACTGAGGTAGCCGATACTTGATGGAAATTAATTTTAAATAAGTAAGCAAAGATTAATATCTAAAATTTCCACTGTATTTAAAATTGTATATATGACAATTATTTCAAAACAGAGTGCCTTTTTCAAATCCAAACTATGTTAAACTAGCAGTAAGAAATATAGTAAAAGTAAGTAAGTAGGTTGCAATTACTTATCTTACTACTAATTTAACATAATTTGTATTTGAAAAAGGCTCTGTGGGTCGAAACAATTGTTATACATACAATTGTTAATATAGCGGAAATTTTAGATACTAATATTTGCTTATTTATTTCAAATCTGTTTTTGTCATTCAAATAATATAAAAAATATTTTTTCTCGTGAAAGTCCCATTCTCGGGGAAAAATGAACTTTTAAGAGACGGTGAACTTGAGCGCAATCCTTATACTTGTGCTAAAAGATTAAATAAAAAAATTGTTCCATTGTATTTTCAAGTAGGGTGATGTTAGCAAAGAAAAAATATCTGATATTTTATAAAGCGAAGTCAAAATATTTTTATATATTAAGACCTAATAATTATTATTGAGATTATTATCAGAATGTAATAATATTTTTATTTTGTCTTCAATCCATTTTGAAAGCGGTATTCCTGAATATATATATATATATATATATATATATATATATATATATATATATATATATATATATATATATATATATATATATATACTGCGACTGCGGAAAATATGGAGTGATCGTGCTATCACTCTTAACACAAAGAAGAGACCAGTACCTTCACTTATATTCTCAATCTTTCTTTATGGCTGTGAAACTTGGACAGTGAAGGCTAATAACAGAAATCTAATCAGTGCTTTCGATATGTGATGTTGGCGGAGGATCCCATGGGCAGCCAGCCGAATAAATGTATCGGTCATCAAATATCTTGATATATATGGTATATCCTCCTAAGCAGCTTTGTGAATGGGAGAATCTTGCAATTATTTGGTCACATCATGAGAAAAAATTATAATCATTATAATCATCGAAAAATTAATTATCAGGAGGCCTGAAGGAAGAACAACAAATATATATATATATATATATATATATATATATATATATATATATATATATATATATATATATATATATATATATATATATATCATCATTATCATCAGCCCGTGTCGATCCACTGCAGGATGAAGGCCTCTTCAGCATGCTTCCAACTTTCACAGTCCTGGGCTTTCCTCTGCCACTCTAGTCCAATATACTTAACGATGTCATCAATCCATCGTGCTTTCGGTCTTCTTCGCGGACGTTTGCGATCACGCGGTATCCACTCCAGGATTGCCTTGGTCCATCTGTCGTCCCATCGCCTCGCTATATAGCCTGCCCATCTCCATTTCAATTGCTTTACTCTTACAATGATGCTTTCATTTCTGTCTCGTCTTGTAATGCCAAAAATACATCTTTCCATTCCCCTCTGTGCTACCCGATATATATATATATATATATATATATATATATATATATATATATATATATATATATATATATATATATATATATATATATATTAACCATAAGTAAGACAGAACCAATATAATAAAAAAAGTATTAATAAGGCACATTACTTATTTTCTTATCAAGGCAGATATATTTATTTACAAAGCATGTGACAAAAATGAAGCAACTTTCAAGAACAACTTATTTAAGGCAAGAAAATGTAATTTTTTTTTAATTTTAATCAATAATAGATCCACTAGCCTTTATTTCTAATGACTTCCTGTCATCATTTTAGCATTGAGTCAATTAAGTTATGGAGCACTGAAGAATCTATTGTTTCCCAATTTTTTTTCAAAATATCGAACATATCATTCAAATTTGTGTAGGGATGGGTCCTAAATTTGTCGTCTATGATTTTCCATAAATTTTCTATCGGATTTAAATCCAGGGATTGAGCTGGCCACTGCAATAATTCAATGTTGTGATGTTTCAACCAATGTTTCCATATTTACATACTTCATATTTTAAAGTATTTTTCACGTCATTACCGTCCTGGTAAACCCGCTTTAGAGGCATATTCCACTCGGCAAAGAGTAGCATAACATTTTCTAAAATATCGGCATAAACAAATCTACCCATAATGCCGATGATTCTATGGATTGGACCAATACCTCTACATGAGAAGCAACCTAATATTTCACGACGTATTTAAATTGAAGTATTTTATTACCTGGACGTCGAACGTGTTTGATTCCGTCGCTACCGATTAATGAAAACTTCGATTCGCCCCTAAATAAAATGTTCCTGCACTGTTTCATGTTCCATGGCGAACTCCAATCGAACTTTTCTATTCTTTGTAGATAATAGTGGTTCTTTGGCTGGTCCTCGTTCAAACAACCGTTCTTCGCATAATCTTCGTTGAATCGTTCTTATAGAAATATTCACGAAATTCAAATCTACTTTTATACATGCAGCTCACTTAAAGAGATCCGCGTAACTTATAGTAATGATTTTTTTTATCTATTCGGTTTTTCTCGGTTTTCTCGGTTTCGTCAAGTTCAGTACGATGAAAAAAAAATGAATAGTTCACGAAACTACCGATTTAGAGAGTATTAAACGTTTGAAAATGGAACATTGCTTCTCACAACTTTTATAAGTTTCTTCCACTGAATTTTTGAGATACACGAAAATATTAACGCCACGAGACATCTTGCAGCTTATAATTGCAACTAATAAGAGATTTTAAGAATGCGTCGATTAAAGTTACCGAATAGTTCTTTAGGAAGATTTTTTTTGTCACATTATTCAGAGATAAATTAGAAATAATAAAAATATAAAAAATTATCCTGTATTTTAAAAGTTGTGTACAATTATGGGATTCAATAAGGTACGTTATATATATATATATATATATATATATATATATATATATATATATATATATATATATATATATATATATATATATATATAGTGAGTCGCATTTAAGATGAAGACCCCACATTTTCGCTATTTGAAGGAATACAAATTTGAATTTTTGCACAGTCAGACAGATTGATGGGTGATGTTTTTTAAGATACTCAACTGAAATCTGAACTTTAAACTAAGTCTACTACGAATTCATAAACAGGGTCAATTCTCGATATTTTGCTTCGCGTCAGATATTTCGAAAAAAGTTATTAGAAAAAGTTGTTCAGGATGTTATTCTAACTCCATATACAAGTTTCATGACAAAATTCGCATTTTTAATTTTGTCATTATTTTGGTCTGGACATAAAATTATTACAGAATCGTAGAAAAATCGAAAAATGTATTCGAATAGACGGAGGACTAGTTGTGAGAGATTACATTTGATAGTTAATTATTTGTATTATGAAAATTATTGTTATATATTATATACTTTTTCCTAAATTTGATCAATTACCAAAAATTGTTTTCCAATAATAAAATAATTATTCCTTTGTAAGTGCTATTTATTTTACTGAAATATTTGAATACATGACACTATTGACAATGTGTCAAGTTTTTACTCACCATGGCATACTAATTTTCAAATTAAACAAATAAACTTGTAATAATTTTGTGTATAGACCAAAATAATGAAAAAATTAAAAATGCGAATTGCGAATTTATCATGATACTAGGTATATGGGGTTAAAATAATATTCCGAACAACTTTTTCTAATAACCTTTTTCGATATCTCTAACGCGAAGCAAAATATTCAGGATTAACCTTGTTTGTAAATTCGTAGTAGGCTGAGTTTAAAGTTCAGGTTTCGGTTGAGTATCTTAAAAAATGAGACCCATCCACCTGTATGACTGTGCAAAAATGCAAATCTGTATTCCTTCAAATAGCGGATATATGGGGGTGTCTTCATCTTAAATGCTATATAGATTTACTGCTAATACAGTGAGTTGTTCTACAAATCAACGAATATCATTTATCGCTCCACTTATGTCCGATACTGTATTTTGGATATGGTTTATGTATGGATTTATTTTATTACAATACTATGCAACATAATACCAACACACTAAATGTCCAAAAGAAGCGACAATTTTTATAACACTCTGCAAATTCAGGAGACCCTATTTGGTGATCTGGCGGCTTTACTTGATCGAATAATAAAAAAAAAACATCCGATTTTTAAGTTGAAAACATTTGGTTTCATATATCCGCAAAAATGACATCGCCGTGTTGTTGTAATGCCACGGAAAATATTTCTGAGCGTAAAGCTCGTTGGAAATGCCAAAAGTATTGTTTGCTGTATAAATATAAACGATGTCAGTTTGATGTAAAACTTTTTTTTTTCGGTTGGTAAATATGTATGACTTTTAATGGGCGCTTTTTTTAATTCATAAATCGACAGTGGTTTTTCAGCATCCGGCCGGTTTAAATTTCGTATTTGTGTAAGCCCATATGTTTTGTTTCCCAGTTTTTTTTCAAAAAATCAATATGCAAATTTAGTGTAAGCCACCGAAAAAAAAAATTCAGTACGGAAAAAATTTGCTAGTGAAATATTTTGTATATGACAAGAGCGTACAGGTTACACTGTACCAAACTTCAAAAGGAAATCAATATATTTTCCAACAAAAAAGTTTCTTTTCACTATAGTTCGATTCTCGTCAGTTTTCGAGATTTTTGAGATTTTGTAATTTTTCGCGATTTCGTTTTTCATAAAACCACTAATAAATTCCAAAGTGTTGATTTTATAATTAATGTTATTACGCCATTGAAAATAGAACTGACCTTCTTTTAAAATAAATGCGTTTATTTGTAAGTTGAAAAAGTCTTTAACAGTTAAAACTGTATTTTTGCAATTTCAGAAGTTTTACTAAAATTACAAACCTTTTTCATTCCATTCGGAATACAGCAGTCAAAATATGTTACGATACAGGATATATATATATATATATATATATATATATATATATATATATATATATATATATATATATATATATATATATATATATACAGCGATGCCCGCCAACACCCCTTAAAAAACTGCATAAATTGCCCGTGGAGAAAAATATTTATATATAGAAAATTCGCAGTTACTCTACGTGGTCTTATGATGGTGGAATGGGCAAAGCACCTATCCTATGCGGAATCATTCAACATTCTATATGGATATTATTCAACATCCTTTTCAAAAACCTAAATTGACAGTAAACGATCAATGTGAATGGCAAACTTGCAAATACTGCTGTTCAATTCAATGCTGCTGATCAACACAATTCTACTGATCACTAAAAACGAATATGAACTGCAAATCATGAAACCCAACTGAATGCAGCCATAATACAAACATACTCAACAAACAAAATATTGATAAGCTAATAATAAATAATGAAAACATAGAAACAGTACATTCTTTCAATATAAATCAAATTCACTAAAATCAAGAAGTATACTTGTTTGAAAGACTCAAATTGACATAGTAGTTTTTCTAGTGAGTAGTTTTTCGAAAGTTGTCTCACATATTGGGCTCAAAAAATGCACACAGCAAGCTTTATGGCAGCGGGAATCCTAAGAAAGAGAGAGGTAGAAGGAAATAGGAGAGATGGCCAATCATAGATATTTTAATCTATACACAAAATTATTACAAGTTTACAATTTTAATTTGATAATTAGTGTGCCATGGAAAGTAAAAACTTGACATATTGCCAATTTGTCAAGTGTCATGTATTCAAATATTGTAGTAAAATAAATAGAACTTACAAAGGAATAATTATTTTATTCTTATGGGAAAACAATTTTTGGTAATTGATTAAATTTAGGAAAAAGTATACAACAATAATTTTGATTATATCCACAAATAATTAAGTATCAAATGTGATCTCTCTGAACTAGCCCTCCATCTATTCGACTACATTTTTCAATTTTTTTACTATTCTATTTAGCTGCTCGCCTAAGTTCTGGTATGATAATTTCTCCACAGGATTGCCTTATTCTGGCACAAAGTTAATCTAGATTTCTGAGTTTTGTTTTATAAGCTTTATTTTTGACCATTTCCCAAATATATAAATCGAGGGGTGTAATATCGGCAGACCTCGGAGGCCACAGTTCAAAAGGACTGTTTCTTCCCATCCAGCGCACAGGAAATTTTTGATTCAACCACTAACAAGAAGATTTTCAATTGCATCCCAAAATTTCCCATCGAAAAAGTTAACTAAACAACCAGCATTCAATAATTCATTAACGAAAAAAGGACCAATTATTCGGTTTCCTAAAATCCCACACTAGACATTGACTTTCTGGGAATATTGGCCTTTACAATTTATAACCAAGTGAGGATTACCTCTGACCCAATATCTACAGTTTTGAGATGCACTTCACCACTAATGGATACATAATCTTCTTCAGGAAATGTCTAACATTTAAAAAATTACCTTCCTTACCACCTTTTTTGAACTTAACGCAGTAAACTCAAAATTTAATCTGACTGACATTTAATACTACTGTCAAATTATTACTTTCCATGGCATACTTATTATCAAATTAAAAAATAAACTTGTAATAATTTTATGTATAGACTAGATCAAAATAATGAAAAAATTAAAGATTCGAATTTTGTCATGAAACTCAATATGTGGAATTAAAATAATATTCTGAACAACTTGTTCAAATAACTTTTTTCCGATATCTCTAACGCGAAGCAAAATATCGAGAATTGACGCTCTTTGTGAATTCGTCGTAGGCTGAGTTTAAAGTTCACATATAAGTTGAGTATCTTAAAAAATGTAACCCATCAAAAATTCCAATCTGTATTCCTTCAAATAGCGAAAATATGGGGGTGTCTTCATCTTCAATGAGATACACTGTATATATATATATATATATATATATATATATATATATATATATATATATATATATATATATATATATACATATATATATATATATATATATATATATATATATATATATATATATATATATATATATATATATATATATATATATATATAAAACCTGGGAAAACAATAAAATCTCGCAAATCTCAAAATCCGATACGAACTAAACCATAGTGAAGAGGAACTTTTGTTGTAAATTAAACTTGGAATCCTTTTCTGATGTTCAGAACATTAAGACTTGTACACCCTGTATATATCAAGGTATTTGAAGGGTCCATGCACATATTTTTAAGATAATAAAAAAACAGCATTTAAAACGTATGTATACATATCCTGCTTAATTCTGCTGCACAGAAATCATTTTTAGAAAAGGATCAACAAATAACACTCATAACTCAATCCGCGTTTCGCTAACCAAATTTAGTTTCATCAGAAGATGATTCAATCTTGAATATTCCTCACAAGATTGAATCATCTCCCAATGAAGTTGACATGGTTAACGAAATGCTCATACGGAACTGAAAATAATTTGGTTTTTAGCGATAAATCTATTTATTTTATTGGAAACTTCGAAGTGAAATATTAAACTCGAAGAGATTATCACTAAACACCAGCTCACTTTTTTAAACTTTTCTACGCGCGTTTCGCAGACCGTGTCAGCATCATCACGAGATGATTCAAGATTGTATCATCTCTTAATGATGCGAACATGGTCAACGAAACGCTCATCGGGAAGTTAAAGAGATTTAGGTTTTAGTGATAAATTGGTTTGAGTTTAATATTGATTGTATAATAAAAATCATATAATTTTATACACATTTTTTTAAGACCTTATCCCCAAAGAGGCGTCATCAACCCTTCAAACACCTTAAATACCCAGAGAATTTTAAATATTTTTCATAAATAAAAATAAAAACTAATATATTCGTGCACATTAAGTCTCCCTTTTTAAAATGTACGTATGTAAAAAAATTATATATATTATAGAACAATATTTAAATAAATATTTTTTTCTGTTTTACACTAAAAAAAATATTCTATTAGACAAATTAAATAACAAATATTTTGTTTTATAATAAAAACCACATGAAAAACATCTCATAAATTTCTTTAAAATGGATGTACTAATTGATGAACTGTATACCAAACCAAAGATTAAAGTTTTAACTAATGGAAATATATTTAAAATTATTGTTAAACAAGAAGTGAAGATATCGAGATACTTTTCATCGGGTTTACGTTATTTGTTATAGTATTTATTTTAATAATGTTGTAAAATGTTTTCTGAGAAATTTAGCCAAAATATCGTTATTAAAGGAGTTCGCGTAGAATTATTTCGTTCTTTGTGGGGCCAATACAGTCCTATTTTACCATACCAAATATTAATTTTTAATTAGTTTTTAGACGAAACTTTTCATATCAAACCGTTTACTAACACATATCTCCATTCATATCTTTAATTAGGTTCTTAAGAAAGTTATTGCACATATATATTACATATCTCAGCTCAAACAAAACTTTATTAATCGAAATAAAAACCATTAATTACAATCAACACACTTTTATCAACCAAAGAGCCCTGGAGGCGACGAAGTCGTTGAAGGCAGTTTTTGCATCATCTTGATTTTTAAAGCATTTCTCGCGCAGAAAGTTGTCGAGATGCTTGAAAAAGTGGTAGTCGGTAGACGAGAGGTTAGGTGAGTATAGTGACTGGTCAAGAGTTTTATACCCCAATTCATGTAGCTTTTATCGCGTGATCATTGAGACATGTGGCCGAGCGTTGTCATGAAAGAGAATTGGTCCCTTCCTATTGACCAATGCCTGGCACATGCGCCGCAGCTTTTGATGCATTTCATCGATTTGGTGGTAGTACTTCTCCGTTGAAATTGTCTCGCACGGGTTCAAGAAGATGTGATGAATCACACCAACCACAGACCACCAAACAGCCACCATGGCCTTATTTTGGTGCATTTTCGGCTATTGTGGAGTTTCGTCACAGTCCAACCACTGAGCCGATCATCGCCGATTATCATTAAGAAACCACTTTTCATCACGTCACAACAACTTTGCGTCACAATCAGTTGGAGAGTCCCAGACGGTACTTCAAAACGACGATTTTTTGATTTTCATTCAATGCGTGCTGCACCCATTTATCGAGCTTTTTTGACTTTCCAATCTCCTGCATATGGAAATCGTCACCTGCGTTACACCTAATTCAAAGAAAGCTCCTGAACAGTTGTACGCCGATTAGTTTCGACTAAACCCCTCAATTGGTCGTTGTCAACAATCAATTGCCGACCACTACGCTTATCATCTTCAAGGCTCTGATCACCGCTACTTTTGTTTTAACCACCATTGGGCGTATGTTCATTAATGGTTTCTAGGCAAAACGCATCGTTGATATCGTCAGCATAGATTGAACTGGAACAAGAAAATTGTGCAAATTTGCTTTTTATCCATGTTGCATTTAACACTCTGAAAAATTGCCCAAAATTATTTTAGAACAAAACTAATACCGCAGTTATATAGAGTGAAAAACGCACTTTAAAATGATATATAAAGTCAAAACAATTTAATATAAGTTTGTTTAAAAATACAGTATTTATAATTAAAATAAAACCAAAACCGCAATAACTTTCTTAACCTAATATATTTGTCAATTTTCGATCAATCAGACAAACTGTCAATTAATAATTTACTTTGTTGTGTGTGTGTTTAATATCGTTTTCTATTCACGACAAAGTCCAAAGATATCACGTGTAAATTCTCACATCCTTGTTATCTTTTATATTCAGATTTTAAAAAACCCACTTATACACAAATACAATAAATAGAGCAAGGGATCTAAAGTAAGACAATTTTTTCAAGCATTTTCAATGAAATATACAGATTGGGAGAAAAAATATCAAGCACCATTGAAGACAAATTAGCAAGGCGCTGTATATATTTAGATTGAAAAAGATTTCTAATCTAATTAACTGAGGTAGCCGATACTTGTTGGAAATTCATTTTAAATTAAAGAACTTAATTAAAGACTCATGTCTAAATTTCTACTATAGTTAAAAAATTGTATGACATTGTTTCGACAAACACAACGCCTTCTTCAAATACGAAACTACAATGTTATCTAATTATTGATAACAAAATTATAAACAAAGAATTCGGCAATATAGTGGAAATATAGACGCAAGCCTTAGTTCTTATGTTTATATATTTCTAAATTTACTATGAATTTAAAAAAAGAAGCATTATCAATGTGAGTAATACAGTTTTTTTCAAAGAGTGTATAACAACCTCAGGCAAGGGAATCGAAGAGACTAGAAGGATGGATTCGATGTTTAGCACAAATTTTGTACAAAATGTACATACACGACTTTTAAATACCGTTGAAATAAATGTGATATGATGTACTTCGATGTCGAAGAGATATAATTATGAAAAAAAATAAAATTATTGAATTTACATAAATATTAATGAAATAATAATGATAGGGAAGAAACAAAAATGAAAACATAACTAAAACGAAATATATTATCTTTTTTCTGAATGTTCGATAAAGTTTATTATCTCTTTATAAAAAATAAACAAAATTATGTATACTCATTGTACGAATAAGGAAATAAAGTGTTTAAGGCATCTGATAGTTTCTTTTTTACCTTAAAAAAACCATTTAATTCCAAATACATATTTCGACAATCTCTTTTGGATTTCTTCATTCCATCCATATAAGGCGATTTGGATCGTTTAAGGTCCCATTTAAATGAAAATGTGTGTCACTGCCACAAAAAAATTGTTTTAAAATGTTTGGTATACAAAAATACCGTTATCAAATGTTTACGAGAGTAGTTTGAGAAGTTTTCAGCCTGACAAAAAAACACAAGGGACAATGATGGGGACACGACCCCCGATGATGGGGGAAATTATACTTTACTACTAGCCATTTGCCAAGTAGTCTATGATCACCACACCCCGGCAGTCCCAGAAAACTGTTGTTATGATTTTTGCAAATGAAACTCTTTTCACTTTCTTTGGCTCACTTTCACGTGGTTCCACCCACGCTTCCTCTCTGATTTGTAATAATGGTGAATCAATGTTTCATTTACTGTTACAAAACGTAGAAGAATCGCGGCTAAGTATGTAAGTAAGTAAAGTAAACAATGTTGCTATATATTCATTAAGGAGCATCTCTGGTCTGTCCATGGATTTCCCATCGAGCACGTTTCGCTAACCATGTTAGTAACATCAAGAGATGATTTAATCTCCTTAATTTTATGATATAAGCTTAAGATTAAATCATCTCCTGATGATGCTAACAGGGTTAACGAAACGCGCGTTCAGAAGTTTAAAAAGGTGATTTGGTGTTTAGTGGTAAATATCTTTGATTTTAAAAAACATTATAATAACTCGAATTTTATCTATTTTTCATAAAATACTACAACTTGGTTTCATTCGATACCTACTTCTGAAAAAAATAAAAAAAAGTAGAGGAAACAGGTTTGGCTCTTAAGCTGGACATATCCCACGTCTCTATTCATAATATTTTGGAAAACAGACACATCAAATGTTTCACGCGAATTCTTGACTAAAAACTCAACAAATATCACCAACCAAACATCGTATGCTCAAACGTATCGCTGAACAAACACCATAAATGAAAAAAAAGGCGATAATAGCCTCAAAGAAATGGCCTAGCACATCCCATTTTCAAGTACCTACTTCTCCTTTATATCATAGGACTTTGGACTGGACAATGTAGGAATAACCACAAGACCGTAGAGTATTTTGACAGTATTCTACGAACCTTTAAGCGCAGTTTTATTTTTTCTATACTTTAGTTTATTTATGTCTAGTTTACAGTACAGGCAAGTGTTTAAGTAGATTTTATATAAAATGGCATGTTCTAGTCATCCATTTTGCAAACATTCAACGGGTAAGTTTTATTATATATTCGGACGATTTATGTTAAAGTTACAAGCTAGATCTATATCCGAGAAAGTCAAAAAAGCCTATCTTGTCTATGTACTATCTTGTATTGCCAAATTGAAGATCAAAATAAAAGGTGCTTCTTCCACCTCTCCATATTAAGCATGGATTAATGAAAAACTTCGTCAAATACATGGACTTAAAAGGTAATGGCTTGAAGAAATATTTCCTCAATTAAGTGATGCAAAACTAAATGAAGAAATTTTATTAGACCTCAAATATGGAAACTTCTAGGTAATTTCAGTTTTCAAGAAAAATTAAATGAATAGGAATTGGCAGCTAGAAAGTATTTTGTAAGTGTAGTGAAAGGATTTCTGGACAACAAAAAAGATGCAAATTATAAAAACCTCATAAATAAACTCTTGAAAGCCTATGAAATACTAGGGTGTTGCATGTCCTTAAAAATGCATTTTTTACCTCTCATTTGGATTTTTATCCGGAAAATTTGGGTGCAGTAAGCGGCGAACAAGGAGAGAGATTTCAGCAGGACATCAGAACGGTCGAAGTCATATACCAGGAACGCTGGAACCCATATATGTTGTGCGACTACGGTTGGTTTTTAAAAAGAGATAATGCTACAGAACAGAAGAGGAAAAAATACAAGTTATGACATCTCATGTAATATATATTTTATTCACATAATTCTTAGTCATTTTTTTTTCTTTATTTGGGTTTTTTTTTAATAAATATTTAAAATATCTGTTCTTATGTAAAGAAAGAATCACTGGGTGAAAACAAAAAACCAAACGGAGACAAATTTCTCAGTGATTCTTTTTTGTGATAAATTTATTGTCAATGTACAATTGTCAAGGCCGGTCATGTTAGTGCGGCGGTAAGAGCAGCGGCCTGCCGCTGCTATGCCGAATCCGCGCTGCAGCGGTAGCTGGTTTGATTCCAGCGCTCGGATGGTTATTTTTCTTTCTTCTGTCCGTTTATCTTTCCTAAATATTTGTGATTGTTTCTAGGCAAGAGTGTAAAATCCAACTACGAATTACCCCTCAGTCACGCCAGTTAAAGGCTGGGTAAGGCCGGATGCCTTCTGAGAAGTGTTCTACGTTGGTCACTCGCCAGTCGGTATGTTTCCTGATAGACTTATGGGTAGGCACATAACCAAGGGTTTATAGCCCGAGGGGGGGGGGGGGGCCTGGGTTTGTCGGAAGCTGATGACCGTGGTTCGGAACCCACGTTAAAGCTGTAGGTCCAGTCCCTAAATAGCCTAGTTGCTGATGCGCCTCTAACCCTAACACTTTTTTTTTACAATTGTCAATGTAAAGTATCATTGACATACACAAAAAATATATTTCCTTCCTATCTTTTCAGAATTTATAGAAATTAAAATAATTTATTTTCAGATTTGTTTTGAAAACGGGAGGAGAATACTTCCCGAAACGTTAACGTTAAAAGTTTGTATATTTTTTTAGAACATTTTTATATTTTTAAAATTTTGTTTTGAACACTCCACAATCATTCAGACATTACGTAATCGTCAGTAATGTCTTTGCATAGATTTAACACGTTTTACATGTTTATATTAAGTAAATATTAGATTGTAAAAATATATCATCTCATTTTTTCCCCCACCACTGACCCCTCTAATAAAAAAAACGTTCATTTTAGGACTACAAAATTCTTTATATACACTTATTTTCATCAATGTTACCTCAAGAAAGTTTAAATTTGTTGACCTGTGTAATTAAATTTTATGTGTAAAATCTTTTTAGGGTTTTTTTTATTTATTACAAATACAAGTTTAATTGACCTTGACCAAAAACAAAAACAATTATCAGTAAATATTAACTTTTTTGGCGGTAGTATGTTACAGACTTAGTTTTTTTATTTAAAATTTTTTAATCTTGTAGAAGTTATATCAAAATATATGTTTAGTTCAATTATTCATCAATTTAATCTTGTTGATTTGTATAGAAAAAAATTAAAATTTGTGATTCATTATTAGAGAAAATAAGAAAGACGATTAATTTCTTCATTGGTTGCCAAGTTGATTCGATTCGGCTAGACAAACGGAATTCATCGTTCAACAGGAAGACCACCTACTGTGTCAAGAAAAAAAAATACTCATTCAGAGAATTACATCAAATTCCTGGAAGACTGCAAGGGCAATTTTTAAAGACTTAAGGAAATCAGCATTAAATATTCACCACAAATTAGTCTGAATAGCTTTCGTTGAAAAGGTCATGTCATGGACTGAATAGTGGAACAAAATCAATCTTTTTAAGGCATTTGATAGTTTCTTTTTTACCTTTAAAAAAATATATTTCATTCAAAATACATATTTCGACAAACTCTTTTGGATTTCTTCATTCCATATAAGGACTTGGATCGTTTAAGGTCCGATTTAAATAAAAATGTATGTCACTGCCATAAATGTGTTTTAAAATGTTTGGTATAGAAAAATATCGTTATCGAATGTTTACGAGAGTAGTTTGAAAAGTTCTTGACAAAAAAACACAAAAGAAAATGATGGGCAGTCGACCCCCGATGATGAGGGGAATTAAACTTTACTACTGGCCATTTGCCAAGTAGTCTATGATCACCACACCCCGGCAGTCCCGGAAACTGTTGTTATAGTGTTTGCAAATGAAACTCTTTTCGCTTTCTTTGGCTCACTTTCACCTGGTTCCACCCACTGTTTGATCCACTGCTTCATCTCTGATCTGTAATAATGGTGAATCCATATTTCATCTACTGTTACAAAACGTAGAAGTATGTAAGTAAATTAAACAATGTTGCGATATATTCATTAGGGTACATCTTTAGTCTATACATAAATTTCCCATCGAACACGTTTCACTAAGCATGTTAGTATCATCAAGAGATGATTTAATCTCCTTAATCTTATGATTTAAGCTTAAGATTAAATCTCTCCTAATGATGCTAACATGTTTAGCCAAACGCGCGTTCAGAAGTTTAAAAAAGTGATTTGGTGTTTAGTAGTAAATCTCTTCTAGTTTAAAATACTTTATAACAGCTTGAATTTTATCTTTTTTTCAGAAGATGTTTAAACTTAGTTGCATTCGATACCTACTTCTGAGAAGAATATAAAAAAAGTTGAGAAAGCAGATTTGATTCTTAAGCTGGATATATCCCACGTCTCTATTCACAATATTTTGGGAAACAGTCACATCAAAAGTGTTTTATTCACATAATCCTCAGTAATGTATTTGCATAGATTTAACACGTTTAACATGTTTATATTTAATAAATATTAGATTGTAAAAATAGGTCGTCTCCTTTTTCCCCGCACCACCAACCCCCCTTTAACAAAAAAAACTGTACTTTTTACAGTGATTAGCTTATCATTTTCGGATTTAGAACTACAAAATGTTTTCGGGACGGCAAATGGGAAAAGAAAGCTTCATGGTTTGGGGGCATATTGGTTTCAAAAACTTGAAAAAAAAATGTAGTAGATCAACAAAAGTAATTTTTTAATGACATGAGTGAATCTTCGCCGTTGTTTCAATAAGATAATGCCCCCATTCATTCGGCAAAAATTAAAACGGATTGGCTTTAGCAAAATAATATTTCAAAATTGAACTGACCCACTGTCTCTCCAGATTTAAATATCATTGAAAATGTTTGGGGGATGGTTTCAAAAGGAGTTTAAGTGTTTTATCAAGAAAATTTACAAATATGGAAGACTTGAAAAGTGTAATTAAGGTTTCATGGGAAAAATTCCACAACAAACAATAAAACAGTAGTATGATTCATTATCTCCGAAAGGTGTTCTACATTGTCGAAGACTAATTACCGCGTGGGGGAGCTTAAGCTTGTCCTACTTCCATGATTATTAAGATTATCGCGTAAGTGGGGGTAATAACCAAGAGAACACCAAGGCTGATGAGGACGTGGATGGAGACACTCGGTGCTGAGGTGGTGTCACCGTTAAGTGCCAGCAAGTTCAAGCGGATATGGCCGCTAAACCGGCAAGTTCGGCCCAGAATGAGTCGGGCAAAAGGAGAGTTTCTGCCCCTTAGCTAAGTGAAAGAATACAAGGACAAGATTACGTTTTGGTACATGGAACGTGCGAACATTATTGAAAACATCACGCCTGGCTCAAGCTATTAAAGATATAAACTCCTAAAGATTGGATATATTGGGCTTATCAAAGGTCCAATGGAGTGAAGTCTTCTTCTATAGTGGAAGAGATGAAGGTAGTCCACACGAAACTGGAGTCGATACACTAATGAGCAAACAGGCAAGAAAGAGTTTTATCTTCTGAAAACCTATAAATGACCGAATATTGGTCAACAGACTTTTCACAAAAATTCGAAAAGTATCCATAATTCAATGTTACTATGTTCTTGGCCCAAAAATACTAACAACAAGAATAATAACAACTGATATCCTTATTGTAATAGAAGATTTAAATGCAAAAATTGGAAACGATAATACTAATCTGGAAGGAGTAATTGGTAAACACGGATTGGGTGTAATGAGTGAAAACGGTGAACTCACAAACTTTTGTTTAACTTACAACTTACTGATCGGTGGTACTCCAAATAATCTGGGTCTCACCTGATCAAAGGACCGAAAATCAGATTGATCACATTATGATTTCAAGAAGATGGAGAACTTCGCTACCGGATGTGCGAAACAGAAGAGGTGCAGACAATTCTAGCAACCACCACCTTCTAACCAGTTGTATAAGACTGAAACTTTCAAGTAACATCTGTAAGTAAACCAAATGCTCTAGGAAAGAGATGTTGAGAAATAACATTCAGTTATTATTCAGTAAAATAAGAATTGGGAAATAATGTCCGATATTATAGAAGAAACTCCAGAAACCACCGTGGGAAAGGTAAATAATCAGCGAAAGGAATGTATAACCGACGAAAAGTGGGAGCTTATTCGGAGAAGACGAGAAGAAAAGGGAAAAATAATACAGATACCAAGCAAAGTAAAAAAGGCTGCACGTCATGATAAAAGAGCATGGGCTGAACAAATAGTTCAAGAAGCACAAACCGCTGCAACAAACGGCAACACCAGACAACTTTATCAAATAACCAAGAAATTATCAGGTAAGAGGAGCAGGAGTGCACGACACGTCAAAGCAAGCTCCGGGCAAGTTCTGACCACACTTCCAGAACAATCCAATAGATGGAAGGAGCATTTTCAAGAGATGTTGGATGGACCACCACAAATCGAACAAAGTGACGAACAATGGCGGGCAGAACAACAGGAAGAAAGCAGGCAACTTCTCATTAACTGTGATGCACCTACGAAAACCGAAATACGAGCTATAAGGGCATTAAAAACAACAATGCCCCGGGACTGAATAATATACCAGCAGAATTACTGAACGCAGACCCTGAGTCATGTTCTGAAATGTTACCACCCTTAATAAATCAGATGTGGGCGTAAAACAATGTTTCCGATGATTGGAAAAAGCGATTAATAATTAAATTACCAAAGAAAAGAGACGTACGCATTTGTGGCAATAGCATTACTAAACACAATCATTAAAGTTGTAGCACAAATCATCCTAACAAGATTGGTGGACATATAAAAGCAGAAATGCATCCAGGTCAAACAGGCTTCAGACCGGCTCATTCGTGTACTGATCACATAAATACTGTTAGGATTATACTAGAACAGTCAGCTGAATGGAAATCGCCACTTTACTTATATACGATTTTGAGACGGCATTCAACAGTTTAGCCTGCCCTGCCATATAGAAAATTTAAAAATAAAATAAATATACTCTTTATTCGGGAACTGTATATGAATGCATAGCGCTGTGTAGCCCATGGTGGATATAGAAGCGAGGAATTTGAAATGTTAACTGGTGTGAGGCAGGGGTGTCTCTTGTCTCCTCTTTTCTTCAATGTTCTGCTAGACTTTTTTTTCCTTTACAAATCCATTAATGGATGTTTGCGACCACATTTTCCATTCATTCTCTATCTCTGGTGGTATGAATTAGCGATTGTATATCGTTTATGCCCGTCCATTGCTTTACGTTCCGCAGCCATGATATCTTTTTACGTCTTAATTCTCTTCGACCTTTTATTTTGCCTTCGATTGATTAGTTGTAAGAATTGGTATTTCTGACCTCGCATGATGTGACCGAGGTAAGCAGTCTTCCTTTTCTCGGCCGCGAAATGACCTTAGACGTCCGGGTCGGCCATATTTCTAAATTCTCCCTCTCTCTTCCTTTTCTTTATGATGCTGAGGAGCTCGCGGTTTTTATTGATGCATTTAAGAATCTCTTCGTTTGTCACCCTAGCAGTCCATGGTATCTTAAGAATTCTGCGATATATCCATCTCAAAAGCCTCCAGTTTGTTCATAGCATTTACCTTTAAGGTCCAACCCTCTACGCCGTAAAGAAGCACCGACCAAATGTAGCACCCTATCAATTTTATTCAAGGATCAAAGTCGAAGTCGCTACAGATGAACAGTTTTTTGAATTTCAGGAAAGTACTTCGGGCTTATTCGATACGGCATTTAATGTCATTGTCTGAGGACCTTTCTTCATACATCCATGTTCCCAGATATTTAAATTTTGTTACCCGTTCGATCCGTTTCCCGGTGTAGGTTAGGCTGAAATTTCTGAATAAGTTTTATTCCCTTGTGATTATCATGAATTTAGTATTTTTTGTATTTATGGTTAATCTCATGTTTCGACTGTTTTTTTCCAATTATACTGATTAGTTCTTGTAGATCTTCCATCTTATCTGTAATCAAAACTGAATCATTGGCACATATGTTGTTTATCCAGACTCAATTGACCTTAATCCCAATCTCTTTATTTTCAAGTACCTCCTGGAAGATAGCTTCCGAGTATAGATTAAACAAGAGCGGCGGCAGTATACATCCTTGCTCTTGCATCTGCTAGATTATGTCCTTAAAAATATCAACGAAGGTCAATCCCGCTTCCAGTGAACCCTCAGTTCTAGCTTAACGAACCTTGAATACGCGGATGACATATGCTTTATGTAGCATCAACTTGCAACGGAAGTCCAAAATGTTGGCCTGAAAATTAATGTAACAAAGCCAAATCGCTGAGAATCAACACCAGAAATGTCAGCCCTTTCATCCTCAACGGATCACTCATAAAAGATGTGGAGGGTTTTACATACTTGGGCAGCATTTTCACAAAAAAATAGAAGTGCAAATCATGATGTCAAAAGCAGAATACGAAAAGCTCAAGGAGCTCTTGGAGCTCTGGTACCTGTATGGAGATCAACACAATAATCAACAAAACTCCGTATATTTAACACCAATGTTGAGGCGGTCTTGCTCTACGGATGTGAAACGTGGAAAATAACGAAGATAATAACAAAAAAACTTCCAAAATCCATAAATTCTTGCGATATATACTCCGCATATACTGACCGAACAAGATTCGAAACGAAGACTTGCTCCATCTCACAAACCAGAAGAAAATTGAACATGAGATAGCACTTCGTAAGTGGGGATGGATTGAGCACACGCTCAGAAAACAAAACAATATATGTATAGCCATAATAGCAGTGAGCTGGAATTCGCAATTAAATAAGTAATTGTCTCAGTAAAGAATGGAATTAATTAACTATTTGAATGCATTAATCTTGAATTTATATATTTCCTTTCCCTTAAACTGTCCGCACCTGCAGACAGTTTAACGCAATGTATCTTAATTTAGCACGAATAGATAAAAAAATGTAGACGGATTCGAACAAATTTTATAAGTTTGGTTTTTCGCACTCCCAACCAGTGCACTTTTGCACTGGTCTTTTTAGGCACCCCGAAATTTGATCAAGCCGGTCTCATCAGATCAAGTAACATCTGATGAGAATAATGTGATTCACATTCTGGTTTATTTCCATGCGTATTCACAATCTTCTACTAGAAGATCTGAAGACGAGCTGCATATAACATTCTCAACAATACAGTTCCTCAATACAAAGAATACTGAAAAAAATATAGAATGCGCTCTTACAAATTTTCTACACCTCTGTTTCTCAAACCGGGCGACTGGCCTCAATTAGTGAAGTTTTGTGAAAATTTATTAGTTCGTTCCCAGGAAGATCCACATTTTGACAAAAAAATAATCTGGACTGATGAGTTCAAATTTTCGAATTTCTCATTTGACCAGGGGTTCCGCATATCAAGAGAAATTTTATTTACTTTATTTACGATGAACAATTAAATTCACGAATATATCTGGAAATAGTAACAACAGTAGTAGAGACAATGTATCGAAGCATCTGGTACGAGCTTGATGGTACTCCAGCACACTTTACAGAAAAAGTAAGCAGGCAACTCTATGAACTATTCCAAGACAGGTGTTTTAAATGTTTGGGTCCGTCAAATTGACAGCCGAGATCACCCGAATTAATTCCTCTTAATTTCTAACTTTGGGGCACTGTAAAAGATATTATCTACAAAATGCCAGTAAACACTAGAGATGACTTAGAACATCGGTCCATATTAGAATGTTGAACTGTTTGGAGGTAAACGGTCAGCGTTTACATTTGCTATAAAAATACTTTTTTACATAGTATTATGTTTCTAATTTTAATTATGTTTTATTGTTTACTAAAATAAAATAAACCATTATATTTACTTTAATTGCATTATTTTGTTTTTTGTTTAAAAGTCGAAGACCATTAAACTAGTTATATCATCATTTAACACTTTTAGATACAGAATTTATTGCTCCTTTGTGCTTCACTATAAAATACAGGGTGTTCCATTTAAAACTTCTACATAACGTGAATTTTTAAGTTCTCTCAAAAGGGCACTATTTTGTAAACGCCCTGTATGCGATAAATTAATTTTCATGTTATATTTTCATAAACCAATCTATTAAGGAACCGTATTCAAGAATTCAGGATCTAGCAATGCTGGTTGAAAAAAAAAGAATTATTAGGGTATGTTTATTACAAATTTGTTAATTTTCAAATATTTTTAATTTCCGAAACGTCTCAAGACGGTACAGCATATGCTACATAACAAGTTTCAAAATGCATCACAGAATCTAGAAATGTAATAAAATATAGGGTATTCTATTTGAAAAAACGAAGTTGGATTCAACTTCGAGTAGATCTGGCAACACTGCAGTGCAAAAAAATCATTATAGTATTTTGATCATATTTTAAAGTATTTTTATTTTTCAAGATTCTACTGTGTATCAGTAATCTTTTTTAATTGTATTCTAATTTAAATCTAACAAAAACAAAGTGTAAAATCCCAAATAATTTCTTTTTAAAAGTAAAGTGAAAAAAAAAAAAAAAATATATATATATATATATATATATATATATATATATATATATATATATATATATATATATATATATATATATATATATATATATATGATTCATTACCAAAAAGAATTTTTCATTTAATAAAAAATTGCGGAAATACGGAATAACGGAATAACGGAATAACTTTCCTCTTTCCTATAAACGTGAGTTTAACATTTTGACGCATTTAAAATATATTAAAAAATTTAAAATAGTATTTCTTTTTTAGAAAACGTCTTCAGTTTTACTTAAGATGAGTAAAAATTCATTTTACTGCAGTTTTCCTCTTAATGTATAATACTTGATTTCTAAAAAAGTCCCCGGATTTGATTTTATTTCAGAGAATCGACTAAAGCAACTGCACAGAAAAGGCATTATTAAAATTACACATTTAATAAGTAAGGCATCTAGATTAAAACACGTTTCAATCTTATGAAAAACTGCATAAGTCATAATGATACCAAAACAAATCAAACAAGCAAATAAAGGGAAATCATATAGGCCCATTTCACTGCTGTCAATGAAAAGAAAGTAAACATTATTTGAAAAATTGTTTTTGAGAAGGCTGAATAAAATAATTGAAGTGAAGCGCCTCATTTCCGGGCCACCAGTTTGGTTTTCGAACAGATGCCATAGAAACATGCCTGGAAGAAAAAAAAATATATGTTCAGCCATTTTTTTGAATGTGGCTCAAACATTTGATAAAGTTTGGTGTGAAGGATTATTAATTAAGCATTTACATAGATGCTTACCGGTGCAGTATGTGCAGCTCCTGGAATCATAAATAACTCACACAATAACTCAACACCATTGTTGCCAATTCCAAATATATAAATAGCAACCCTCGTATCAATTTTACGAACATAAAAATAAATTACCACCCAGTTGAATTATATAACAATACAATTATGTGCAAAGAAACAGGCAGATACTCGGGCCTTAATCTGGATTAAACTCGAAAAGATTAACCACTAAACACCAAATCACTTTTTTAAAAATTTTAAAACTAAAAACCGCACTTCTCGACGCACGTTTCGCTAACCATGTTAGCATCATCAGAATATGATTTAATCTCCTGAGATATTAGGTTACAAACGTGCGTCGAGAAGTTTTAAAAAAGTGATTTGGTGTTTGGTGGTAAATCTCTCGAGTTTAGTGTTTCACACCAAAGGTTCCAATAGAAGAAATGAACTTAATCTGGATGCCAAACTTGGAAAGATCATGGAACATGGGAAGAGCATGTTAAAATGAAAACGAAACAATTCAAACTGAAATATAAAAATATGGGGTGATTGTTTAGTGCTTTTGAACTTTAAATTCAAACCAAAGCAAACAAATTTGACTTTTGGCAAACCGCATTGTGTCAATCCAATTTGCGGCCACTTTTTCAAGCCGTTGGGGTCTTATGTCCGCAATTATGATGGTATGTTAGCTGCCAAGGCGTCAATAGTTGCTGCTTTATCGGCATAGACCAAAGATTTACCATAACCCCAAAGAAAATAATCTAACAGCAACTAAAAGGGGAAATCCCTCTAGACACCTCAAAATGAGTCATTTTTCAGAAGTGTTTTTAAAGATAAATAATTGTATAATTTTAAAGTTTTAACATAATTTTATGTGATCTTAAAAAAGTGTAAATCTGTTTATTTTTTTTTTGCAAAATGGCGGCTCAATAAATTTTTTTTCGGGCGTATTTGGCGCGAGCTCCAAAAATACTGCATTTGTCACTCTTTTTCTGTTCATCTGAAACAAAAACAAATTGCTTTCTGTTTCTGACATATGCACGGAAAGGATAAACCTATAAAACTAAAAAATAGTATTAAATTAAAAATTAAGTAAGCTTTTAAAAAATATTCAAATTTTGTACTATTTGTTCGACATTTTTATCCCAAAAAAGTAGTTTATTTACACGAAATCTTTAAAACTTCCTTCCGACATCCTTCCGATAATGATATATAGAGAAAAGCCTCCCAAAATTTCATCCAAATCAATCAATAACTTTTTGAGTTACAGCACGAGCAGTTTTTGAAAACACAGTTTCGAGATAATCGCGTATAGTACGATAAAACGATTAGTTTTAGTGACTTACCGATTAATCAGCGATCCCAGGTACATATAATAGAGCTACATCCTCTTCGAAAAGCTGTTTTTGAACCTCCTGCTGTTTTTGAGCTGTACGAGCTGCTTTTGTCTCGGAGACTTCTTCGGTTCTATCTTGTTACTCGCGCCTCATCGGTGGTTTCGGCGAAAACTTTGGCATAGGGTCTAATAATTATACTTGCCCTATACACACAAATACACTTACACTGTCACTTGATTACCTTGATATTATATAAGAACATAAAAAAGATGTCTTAAATAGTATAAAAAGCACTGGAATGTCTACACATCGTATTAAAAATAGTAATTTTATAGATATAAACAATGTTAAATTATTGTATTCAGAAAAGAAAAGTAAAAAATTAGACCTATTAAAAATATTAGAAATAAAAATATCCTTAAGAAATAATCATATAATAACCACGAATGACCAGCTAAATTTCCAAAACACCCCGGTAATAGATAAAATCATATTGTAATTGAGTAGCCCGGTTTTTACCTGCCGATATTTACAGCTCAACCAATATAGCTTGGTCTCTAAGATTTGGATGCGCAGTAACCTAACGCCTCAGAGCTCATTCGAAGCAGTGCATTCGTCCTGTTAACATCGGTTAAGTACTGTACATTCGCGGAAATCTCCGTTCGCTGTCTCTGTTAGACAATGACCCACCCACTCTTTCGTTTACGCATCTCAGAGGACAAGATGTTGGTTAAGCTGTACCTGGCTCGCAATACGCGGGCTCCGGGGCGCTCGACTATATGTACGATAACACCGTAAATATTTAATATTTTTATTTTTCCTCTTACCAGTATACTCGCAATATATTATATTTTCAAAATATAATAAAAAATCAATATTTGAAATCGAAAGGGATCTCCCACCTTACAGGACATTAGTGGCCAATGAACAAATCCGTGCCTCGAAATAATTTTCTCACCAAATTCTTCTCTCAATAAATCGATGTTTGCTTTGGTTATATGACATGTGAAGCCATCCTGTTGGAACCACCTTTCCTCCAGATCAATACTATTCAGATTCGGAATTCAAAGTTGAATAACAAAACCCAATTTCCTTCATCAAAACTGCCAGCAACACGGGCTATATTTTCTTCGGAATTTGTTCTTGTGAATGTTTTAATATCGAGCAGCGTAAAATGCGTTCAGAATTTGTCGATAATTCGGCAAAAATATCGCTCGATTGGACGATTATAAAATTCAGGAAATTCTCTATAAGTTTGGCGCACAGATCACTGATATTGATAATAACTTTTGACAATTAAATTTTTGAATAAAAAATAATTATCGATTATTTTAAAACTTTATCATCAATAATATTGATAATCGATGCGAAAAACTTTTTAAAAACTTGTTACAATAAATTATAAATGAATTAAAATAAATAAAATTAAAAATATCACGTGACTGCAAACGCGCCGGTATTGGCTGCTATGTTTGTAACGTCAGAATACTAAAGTGTTTTCACGTTAGTACTGTCAACGGCTTCTATTCGTATAAATACTGTCAAAATTATTGTCGGTTAAGTGCTAAATAAAATATTGTTGTTTACTAATTTAGTTCAGTAATGTGTGACAGTGTTCATAAAGGCTAATTCTGATAATATACCTGCGGTGGATATTTTTATGCTCACAGATTTTCTGAAAAATGACATTCGGTTCAATTCAGTTGAAGTTCGAGGTGCTAAAGCATCGAAGTATGTTTTTAAAAAATAATAATAATGTAAATGTAAATAAGAAACAAAATATTTCTATTAAATATAATTAAACTATTTGTAGAGTGTAACGAGAAAGTTGCGGTAAGAAGGCTATAGGTGTTGTTCAACTTAACTGCAAAAATGGTATTTACACTCTAAAAGGACGTGTATGTCCAGAACATAAAGTTCGGAGTAAAGCTTATACAGATACCTTGATTATTAATGAAAAATTTAGAAAAGTTCAAGACACTCAATGTCACGATTGTGCAGCTTCAGCAGATAATAAATACTCAAACAAAAAAATTATATAATGTTATAAATAGTAATATTTTGTATATATTTGTAATATCATAACCAAAAGTTGTAAATAATAACCAAAAGATATTTTCTAGTTTTGTAATTATTTTTTTGGCGAAAAAAATTTATATAAATTATAATAAGAAAAACAAAACACATACATACTGTTTAAATCGCTAATTTCATTTCCATAAAAAATATACTGTTAAATATACATAATAAAACTTCCCCCAACTAGGATAATATATTAGAGTAGATTATAATATGTAAACTACATTAATAATCAATTCATAATAAAAATTATCCATTACCCATTACCCAAAATAATACACATATTTGTTTGATTTCATAATAGTTTGATTGCTTTCATTGAAGTTTGCAATTCTTTTAAAACCACACCAATTCTTCAAACCCCCACACTAAAATCTATTAACAATATTTTCAAAAAAAATCCATCCATACTACATTATTGCTTTAATTAAGGTTTTCAGTATTTTTAAAACGATGACGATTTTTCGCCTTACATGTTTTACAAACCACCACATTAGACTCTTGTTTAATGATATAGCAAATAATATTTGCAAATATAAATAAATCTGGCTGCCAACTAACTCTAATGCATGACCAGCCAGAGATTTCCCAAATAACAGAAAGCACCTTTTTGAGTGGAAAACTTTTATAGTCGAAGTGTGGGACTCTCTCTGTTAAGATCTACCCACTGAAAATCCACTATACATAAGAAAACCACAACATATCCTGGAACCACTGTCAGCCTACCATCAGTCTTCAATGCCTATAATACATTTCTAACCTATGTTTAAACATACCTAATCAAATAAATATGTTCAATTAATAGATGAAATGTACCAAAATCCTGAAAAACACTAAATATTTTAACTGTATTTAAAATAGAAATATATCTTGGTATATTTCTATCTGTTTCTTGTTCGCTAACATGGTTTGTGACACGTGCGTCGAGAAGTGCAAAAAAAGTGATTGGGTGTTTAGTGGTAAATCTCTTCGAGTTTAGTTTTTTACACCAAAAGTTCCAATAGAGGAATTGATAGTTGATGTTCATCCAACTGATCACACAAATTTCTGTACTCTTCGACCATCTACAAATTAGACTACCCTGTAAAACTTTCATAAGTATAAGACTTTTCATATACGATTACCTTCCAAATTGGTAGTCGAATTTTGTTCTTGTCTGTTCTTTTTTTTTGGGTTTTTCGATTCTAAAACTCAAAAAATATCAAAATATCTGTTCTTATGTAAATAAAGAATCACTCGATAAAAACAAAAAAACCTAAAGGAGACAAATTCTTTTTTGTAATAAATTTGCCTAACGAACTATATTTTTTGAGTTTTAAATCGTGGCGAAAAACCCAAAAAAAGAAAAAAAAATGAACACGCCACAATCATTAACTACCAAGCCTAAATAACAATTAAAAGCAAGTATATTTTCAAATCGATAGCAAACCAACAAATGCAGTCAAAGATTATGTAGTCAAAGTTAAACCTATAGAACAATGACTAAGATCGATAAATTGTTTTATTTACCCGAGACTCCGACTATGGTATAACTTCCGAATTGCTCCAAGCCGAACCGATATTGGCGATATTGGCTTTCAGTACAATGTGAGGTCACAATGGTTCCAGTTTTTTTGTGAATTATCGACGTGTCATCGGTACTACGTTTAAAAATTTATTTTCAATTTGATATAACTTTTTAATTATAAGGAAGAAATAAAAATAAAAATAGTTTTGTTATAAAACTTATATATGATATTTCCATTTATGACAAAAAAATTGTTCAAAAAATTGTTCAATTTTCAAGCGTTGCTCTGATGTTAAACTTTTTATGATGATTTGCCAGACTATGTTGAATAATTTTGACGCTAGAGGCGCGGAAACTCACAGATCGTTTGACAGCCAGCCTTATCGGCTGGCTGTCAAACTAACAATATTCACGGCTCCAAGGCCATGCTCTGTATTTAGTAAGACCAGGTCGGTGTAGTGTATTATGAGCTGTTAAAACTGTCTGAAACAATCACAGAGGATCGTTATCGAACGCAATTAATGCGTTTGAGCCGAGCATTGAAAGACAAATGGCCTCAATATAGCAAAAGACTTGATAAAGTGATTTTACAGCATGACAATGCTCGGCCACACATTGCAAAAGTGATCAAAATATACTTGGAAACGTTGAAATGGGAAGTCCTACCCCACTCGCTGTATTCTCTAGACATTGCTCCCTCTGAATATCACTTGTTTCGATCGATGACGCACGGCCTGGCTGATCAGCAGTTCTGGTCTTTTGAAGAAGTCACAAATTGGATCGATTCGTGGATCGCTTCAAAAGATGATCAGTTTTTTCAACGAGGGATTCGTATGCTGCCTGAAAGGTTGGAGAAAGTAGTGGCCAACGATGGACAAGACTTTGAATCATAAATGTATAACCAGTTTTTTTTACAATAAAGACTTGAATTTTGAAAAAAACGGTAGGAGGAAAGTTTTTTATTTATCTCATTTATATTAATCTTAAGGATAGATTAGGTTCACTATTTATTGAAAAAAATGTTACTTAAAAAAGTTTTAAAAATAAATGTGTCTAGTATTTTGACAGTGAATATAGTCATTGAGAAGGTGTTTTATAAAAAAAAACCGAATTAAATGAGAATTAAAGTAAAAATTGGAATTATGGTAATACAGGAGAGTCAAAATTCTCCGATTCGAATAAATCGCTTTAAATTCCGACCTAACTGCAACCTCTTTGCAATTATCGTTCGTTCCGGGGGACGATTCTTCTTATTTCGGCTTCTTGCCTTCGTCGACTGTCAGGCCAATTTCCACTTTAGAGCCACGCCCTTCTTTCGTAACCCTCATCGGGGTGAGAGTTGGTCTCCCCGTTCTCGCGCCGCTCCAAGATTAAACATTCCGAAACGCCAAAACGGTGATTGACGTGGAATCGACGTCTCAAAGATCTCGATCTGTTATTGCCCACTAAGCGTCAACATAAATCCCCCCCACTAATTGAATCTGTATCCGGTCTTGGCGAAATTGATGTTTTCCGATAATTCTAAAACCGTTTTTCGAAAGCCACAAATCTCTGTCTTGTTTCTAAACTGAAGGTTTACAGGGAACGCTCGAAAAATTATCTGAATGAAAAATGAAAATGGTGACTTAAATTTACACAACCAGAAAATTTAAGGCGTTAGCTTATCTACGAAATGATCATTGCATGTCAGCCAACCTATACATACAAAGTACACCTTTCATCTCATTTTAGTAATAATAATAAAAACAGGTTTTTACTTATCCCTTAAATTTACAAAAATATATTACAATATCTTGCTATAATATTAAGTTCCTGCCTTTACTGTGTAATTATTTTATAAAGTAATCTTTCATACATCTCACTTTCCATAGTTAAATATATAATATAAACCTAGGGTTTGTTCTTAAACACAATGTTGAGCCTGCCAGATGCCTACCAGCCACATTTAATACGACAATTCCCGTGCGGTATCACCCCATATTGAGATCATTTGTCCACGACATATATATGTATATATATATATATATATATATATATATATATATATATATATATATATATATATATATATATATATATATATATATACTATATATATATATATATATATATATATATATATATATATATATATATGTATATATATATATATATATATATGTATATATATATATATATACTATATATATATATATATATATATATATATATATATATATATATATATATATATATATATATATATATATATATATATAGTCCAGGACCGCTCTGGTCCATCTTTCGTCCCATCGCCTCGCTACATGGCCTGCCCATTTCCATTTCAATTGCTTTATTCTTCCGATGATGTCACTCACTTTCGTTTGTTCTCTGATCCATGTGCAAGTCTTTCTATCCCGTCTAATAACGCCAAGCATACATCTTTCCATTCCCCTCTGTGTTACTCGAAGTTTTTGAACTGACTGTGATGTGAGTGTCCAGGTCTCACTTCTGTATGTCATAACATGCCGGACACACTGATCAAAGACTCTTGTTTTCAGACAAAGTGGTAGTTTGCTCTTAAACACTATGTTGAGCCTGCCAAATGCCTGCCAGCCACATTTAACACGTCGCTCCACCTCCCGGACGGTATCCCCTTCCATTGAAACCCTCTGCCCAAGATATATATAGTGATCTACAACTTCCAAATCCATTTCTAAAAGAGAAATCCTTTTGTCCTCAGCAAATTTATTGAACATGACCTGACTCTTCTTCTAGTTCTCTTTAAGCCAAATGGTTCTCCAGCCCTTAGCAGCTCTTGTACATGTCTTTGCAGCTCCTCTGGATCTTGTGAAAGAAAAACGAATACCTAATGAACTAATACATGTCACCAATGAATTTAACTTTTGACCTTGTGTTAGTTAATGTTGCTTTAATAATTGCCAGCGTTTTCAGATCTAGTCCTTGTTCTTTCAATATTCGGAATAAAGATTCGCGGTCAATAGAATCATATGCTTTTTTTAAATCCACAAATGTACAGACGAGATTTTTATTGTACAGTTTTTGGTGTCTTAGGATCAACTTTAAATTCAGGATCTGTTCAGGGCAGGATCTCCCGGTCAAAAACCTGCTTGATATTCACCAATTTTAGGTTCTAACTGTCCCTGTGATCTGTCTAGTAGACATTGAGATAGAATCTTGTAACATACTGGGAGAAGAGATATCCCTCTGTAGTTGTTATATCCGTTCTAGCTCCTTTATTGTGTAGTGGATGGATTAGAGCATCTTTCCAATCTTTCGGAATACGTTCGGTTCGCCAAACTTCTTGTAGAATTTTGGTTATTTCCTTGATTGTGACCTGGAACGGCGGATTTCAAAAGTTCAGCAGTGATTCCATCTTCACCAGAAGCTTTGTTATTTTTAAGCCGCTTGATTTGCCTAATTATTTCATCTTCATTCGGTGGTAATGAATCTGGGTTTGTTTGTTTAAGGTTTAGTGTTGGTAATTTGTTTAGGGGCTCAGGACAGTTTAGTATTTGTTCAAAATATTTCGCAAGTTCTTTTCAATTCTCTTGATTATTTAGAGCTAATTGTCCGTTTTCCTTTTGGAAGCAAAGACTTTAGGGTTGATAGCCTGTTAATTTAGATTTAAATATTTTGTAAAAGTTTCGGGCGTTATTTTTTTGGAAATCTTTTTCTATTTCATTAAGTTGATTGTTTTCATATTTTCTTTTAGTTTGTCTAATTAGCTTCGATGTTTCTTTTCTTACTTCCAAAAAAATGTTATAGTTTATTGCTGTTTTTTGACTGTTTCAATCTTTGAATGCTTTACTTCGACTTAATACTGCTTGATCGCAAACTTCATCCCACCACGGATGTTTTCTACGTTTTTGTAAAGGAACCAACCTTAAGGCTGTTTTAATAATTTTTTGTTTCAATTCTTGCCAGTTCTGTGTTGGTTGTTTATCTAGTTCTTCTGTTAGGGTTGGTTTTATTTTCGTAGGGTCGAACTTTGGTATTCAGTCTCTTTTGAATGAGTTTTCAAGGTTTTAAGCTAACTTTGATTCTAGTCAAGTAGTGATCGGTGTCTATGTTAGCTCCTTTCCTGACTTCAACATTCAAAATCTCTTTATAATTGGGGTGCGAAATGACCACAAGGTCAATTTGAAATTCACCCATATACGTGTTTGGGCACCTCCAGGTTTTTTGTTTTGTTATTTTCTTCTTAAAATGGGTTGACATTATTTTTAGATTAAACTGCGAACATAATTCAACCAATCTTCTACCATTATGGTTAGTCCATTTATGAGCGGGAAAACTGCCGACTGTTTTGTTATAGTTATAGAACCAAGAATGTTTCTTGAGATAGCGAAAGCAACACCGAGATGTGGTGTATTTTTGAGTATTCTTTTGTCCGTTTTACTTTTAAAAAGTGTGTAGTTGCCGTCTGTCAATCTGTTAATCTGGTTTCTTGCAAAGCTAAAATTTGGATTTTTTGCCAATTCAATGTTCGCCCGAATTCGTGTAGTTTTCCTGGACGCAGGAGAGAATTGATATTTACCGTTCCAAAGAAAGTTTATGTTTTCGGTTTCAGACGTTGGCCAGAGGTCTCCGACTCCCCCTGAAAGATTTCGCGTTTAAGCCCGGCCGCCCCAGAATCCGAAAGTCCGGTTGTACAAGCAAAGCTGGCAGAGGATTGTCTATATCCTGGGGTAATTTTGTAATTACTAGAACGTTTCATCTTGTATTTTGAATTAAAGGTTTGAACCATGACGGTTCAGAGGTTAAGACTGGAGGGGTTAGCTCCAGAATTTAAATATCAACCGCACCACTGGTGACCAAATGCTGGCCACTCAACCGCTTGATACAAGTCAGACGCTAAGTGGATTTAGTTTGTTTTGCCTTGGTTTGGGGTGCTTATTTTGAGATATTCGCAGCTGTCCATTAATATCTAATGGAACTTTCACTACCGGTCCCGGTATGTATATATATATATATATATATATATATATATATATATATATATATATATATATATATATATATATATATATATATTACATTTAGAAACACATGATTAATTGTTTATTACGAGTCCAACATTTGATTGAAAATAGGTTAGAAACGCATGTTGGCGAACACATTGAAAAGTCCTGGTACATTTTTAATCCGGTTATGGCTTCTCTGTAAATAAGAAGCAAATATTAAGCGTTATATTTGCGTACAGAATACAATTTTCAAATAGTGTTCAAAATCGTTACTTAAATTTACGAGAGTTATTTCCCTTACCCTTTACCCTGTATACCTGTATATTCGCAGAAATTATCCTGTATATTTGCAAATAATAATTAAGAATATTCGTAGTCACATGTCGTCAGACGATTGGAATATCCCCCACATTCATAAAGAAGCTGAATGGCAATTTCAGACTTTACTTGTTCCTTCAATCATCGACGTTCGACTCGAGTCCGACTGATGAAGGCTCGCCTGATAGGGCCAGAAACCGATCTTGGGAGATTTTTTGTATGCTACTAAACTAAGCAGTTTTCTTGTGGTCCTGTTAAAAGTGTTAAAATGCCACGAGTTCGTACAGCACGTCGTCTTAAACAATTCCCCAAATTTATAATTAGAGCCAAAACTTATTTAAAAATAACTTCCGCTTTCAGAGCAAAATTCTTCCGTTCTTTAAACCCTTCTCATCTCAAAGAAAAAAAAAGGTGACAATTTGTTTCCCTTTTACTTTATGATAATCGAAAGAAAGCTAAATTCCTCCCGCTTTCAATTCAGTCCATTATCCACTTATCAGGTGGTCCGTGTCGTCTTCTTAAAAAGCTTCGGACGTCGATCGAAAGCTCTCCACGGCGGAAAAGCAGATTACTCGTCACCACCACAAAAATCTTTAAAATGTTCTTTAAGACCTCCCGCATATTCCCCCCTTAGCTCCCAGTCCCACCCCCAGATCGACCAGCTATCCACTTATTATCAAGACGCGAATGACGAACCGTAAAAAATTCAAACGGCACTTTGTCGAGCTTTCAGCTTTAATTTGTCGTTCTTCTTCTTTTTTCCGTCAGTTTTTTCTTTCCTGTCCATCCGGCAAATTGACGAGATAAAATCCAACATCAAACGTTGTCTTAAGCGCGAGAGAGATTCCGTCTAAAAAAATCCTTTTTGTTCTTCGCTTTTAATCGATGTGGAATAAAAATCACCTACAATTACGATCCTTTTAGCCTTAAATGAAACTTTTGGGACCAAATTTCAAAGGATATTTCATAAAGACCGATATTACATCTCCCTCTGTTGAAAGGTATCGAAAACGAACCGTCAAAACAAATAAATCGCTACTTTGTTGTTGAACGTTGCTATGGAAGCTAACACTAGAGGGCGCTTAGCTTCAATAAACTCAAATTTCTTTAAATAAAATTGTTTATTTGTGTTTTTATTTTGAAAATATACTGACTAAGAGAAATGTCAATATCTAATAACCCTTGATTTATACTTAGGTTTAAATTCTTACTAGAAATCTAGTGATTAAATAGCAAACACTACACACTGATGGAAAAGATTCCTGTAATGTTAATGGGTTTAAATTAGGAAGAATGTTATAAATGGCAAGAGTTGTCACCAACTTTACAGGCCACTAAAAAATATTTCTATTTTGAGTCTGAATACTATTTGAATCTGATAAAATTTTATACTGTAAAAAATGTTCCTATTACTATTGTTGCAAAATTCACCTATCCTTAAAGATCACTTCTTTTTGACTAAATTTAAGATTTCAGTTTGGAAACCACCAGGTGGGGCACTAAAATTATAATAAAAATGTCCTCTATAATAATTATCTATACTAAACAAGTTATGCCAAAGTAAACATGGTATGTCAAATTGAATTATAAGACAAAAATTAGAAAAAAAACTTTTAAAATTGACCCAAGAAGCAACAAAACAGAATAGGTTTCTGTATGGTGCAAACTGTCAGTTAGGAAGATTGTCGCTAGATGACAGGGAATACTAGCGAACCTCCACAAATTAATTCAAATGAAAATTTGTACAATTGTATATAAATATATTACTGTGTTTTTGTGAAACTAGATATCGTATCCTGGGGTTTAATCCGTACTGATTTATAAATTTAATTAACGCAAAAAAAGCAAAGAAACACATGGATTATTGAATGTTATAAATTTATATTAAAATATGCCGGAATGTAAAAAAATTAAATAACCAGTACCATGTTAGACTAAACAGAGCCGTGATAAAAAACAAGAAATAATAATAAAGCTCTAAATAATATATTACAGTGGTAAGCGGAGTAGATCAATGCAATGTGATAATACGGAGACAGAGACATTACATTAAAAATGTCTAAAAATGTATACCTTAAAAATGTTGCTATTACTATTGTTGCAAAATTCACCTAAACTAAAAGATCACTTCTTTTTGACTAAATTTAAGATTTCAGTTTTGGAAACCGCTAGGTGGGGCACTAAAATTATAATAAAAATGTCCTCTATAATAATTATCTGTACTAAACAAGTCATGTCAAAGTAAACATGATATGTCTACTTGAAATATAAGACAAAAATTAGAAAAGGAACTTATAAAACTGACCCAAGAAACGCCAAAACAGAATAGGTTTCTGTATAGGGAAGGGTTCTGTATAGGGTTTCTGTATAGGTCAATTTGCAAGATTGTCGCTAGATGTCAGGGAATACGAGTGAACCTCGACAAGTCAATTCAAATGAAAATTTGTACAATTGTACGTAAATACATTACTGTGTTTTTGTGCAACCACATATCGTATCCTGGGGTTTAATCCGTACTGATTTATAAATTTAATTAAGGCAAAAAATGCAAAAAAAACACATGGATTATTGAATGTTATAATTTTATATTAAAAGATGCCGGAATGTAAAAAATTTAAATAACCAGTACCGTGTTAGACTAAACAGAGCCACGACAAAAAACTAGAAATAATAATAAAGCCCTAAATAATATATTACAGTGGTACAAGGAGTAGATCAATGCAATGTGATTATGTTCAATTTAATGAAACACCGATAGATGGCGCCATTAATTAATTTGTTAATAAAGAATCCTGTTTTTCTGCTGCATATTTTTTTATAAATATATTCAGATTAAAAACAAATATATTACAACTAGAACATATATGTATATATATATATATATATATATATATATATATATATATATATATATATATATATATATATAGACCTTAATATAAAATATTTTATTTGTAATATATGTTTTGAGTGATATAGTAAATTTAACATTCAGAATAAATCTAAAGTTATGTAAATGGTACTTATCACAGAGAGTATAGTTGGCTCCCTCTAAAATATGCATCAGAATTTACTAAAAGTTCCTGTGGAATCTCTAAATAGCAAGTAATTTTTTGTATGCTGTGTATGTAAGATGTATTCTCCTCGAATCACGGAGGAGAACATTTTTTTGTGTGCACGGATTACATAAATTTGTCTTTAATCTAGGAATTTAATGTGGAAAAATTGAAAATATAGATATCATTATCAAGAACTATTGCAAGTTAAAAACTCACGGTAAGATGTCGCTCTAATCGCCCTCACTTCCATCCCACTTCACTCAAATCCCCACACGCCAACAGACCGAATTGACAAAATGGCGTCCGAAAGCTTGGCGGCGGTTTTAGGTGTTTCAACCAAAAAACATTGAAAGAATCGTTCTGATGAACTGATAAACAATGCTTCCTAGTGTCGTTTGATTTGGTTCCGAAGTGTTCGTAGTGTATTTTGAAGTGCTATCATGTCGACCAACATGTATCGAATAGGAGGTAAGATCAGTGTAGTTATTTTTCATGTCTGTCAACCGGCTATATCAAAAAAGACTTCCTTGTTTAACTTTTTTTTTCTCATCGATTCTTGACCTGTTCTCCGCGAAAAATCGGCCGGATTTCCTAGTAATGTTTTTGTTGTTGATGGAGTAAAAGATTTGGGTTTCACTCTTCACGATAATTAGCTAAAGAATTATTTAATAACTACCCAAAATTGGGTAATTAAAATAAATCAAGATCTAGTCTGTCGTTTTTTTAAGCTGTTATCGAGGCTAGATGCAAGCTTCAAAGCGAACCTAACCTAAGAGTTCCATGTCGAAGCCCCAAACCGTTGTTTTGGTTTTATTCACCAGAGGAGTTTTCGTTTTCTATTTTAGATTATGTATATTTCGAGACCTCTTCTACGTCACCTTACCAAATTCGTCGGATAGAAGAGCTGAACAAGACTCCATCGGGGAATGTGGAAGCCAAAGTGATGTGTTTTTATAGAAGAAGAGATTTACCATCTCAGTTGATACAATTAGCTGACAAACACCAATGTAAGTATCGAGAAAATGCAATTTCAGATGACGCTTCATTCGAAACTTTTTTTTCTGATCTGATAAAAGTAGATAAAGACCTATGAATTTTTAAAAGCTATAATAATATATTGTTTTTCAAAACCGACAGTGGCGGTTTCAGTGTGTGTGTTTAGGGGGGGTTTTGAGGGGACGGGGGCCTGGATAAGAGTAGGGGGGATGGGTTAATATTCGCGAGTGCGGAATCCCACCGACACCGTGCTCGATGATCAAACGAACCGGTCGCTATGACAACGACGAGATGTCCGATCTTTTGAGTCCAACTGTACTTTTTCTAATTAAAAGCGAAAAGTGGTCCGGGACCTTTTGGGCTATTGTGCCGTTTTTTTTTTTACGGCGTCCGAATACTGATTGACGACAAAAAAACACCAATCGCATTAAAAGTACGTAAATTTTGATCCGAAACCGAAACAGGTCCTATAGAATATCTTGGCGCGAGGACACGATCTTTCTGTTCTTTATTTTTGGAGGGGGTGAAAGGGGTAATTGGAAATAAGAGAAGATGTCTTATTAGTTTTCAAATATATTTTATGATATTTGTCCATTCATCAATGTTTTTTGATAAACTTTCGAACACCATACTGTGAAGGTTTTACCTCAGCAGGAGTTTGATGTATAGATCTACCACCAAGATGAACCTTGGCCTATTCTAAAAATGTCGACATTGATTCCTATTTCACGCCTAAACTTTCCATTTCCTCTTAATTTGTTTCCTAGTGATGATTGAGAAAGAATCTTTTTATTAGATTGTCTTTCGTCCATTCACTCAATATTCCCTATCTATCTCAGTTTGTTTATATTAATAGCTCTACCAATACCTGAATCATGTTGTATTTTCTACTATTCCCTTAATATACTTAGTATTTTTCTTTCGATGCTTCCCAAAAGTGTTTCAGAGTTTTCTGTCAGAGTCCATGTATCATGCATATAAAAGTACTGGCCTTATAAGTATTTTGTAGATAATCCAACAAAACCCAAAGTATTTTCCTAACTAACCAATATTTTGTTTTGTTAAACAAAAAGAAACTCAAGAACTCTGGCTCTTGACAACATGCTCACTGTTTTTTATCGTCACTATACACGTAACGCTCACGAGCAAAACCTATTATATTATCTTTAAATGACTTGGTCCTGGTGATACACCTAACCTCAGGCTTTGATTCAAGACGCTCTTTCAATTTTGTTTAATAGTTTCCTCCAGTCTCTTGTATTCTTGAATAATTTATTCACTTCCTCTCACTTTAGTTTGTGGTCCAGGGGAATGAACTCTATTGCTTGCCCGGCTCAAAGTCTCATGCCTTGCTGACATTCAGGACTATGCATTGTTTATCACTTGCACGAACAAGTTTACACACAGTAGAAAACAATGCAACGGCCTAGCTTTTCAGACCATCTTTCACCTCATAAATGTCGAGATGATTAGACTTTTAAAAGGTACTAAAGTCGAAGAGATTTACCACTAAAGACCCAATCACTTTTTTAACCTTCTCGACATACGTTTCCCTAACCATGTTAGCATCATCAGGAGATGAATCAGTCTAATTGAAAAACTAAACTATGTTCTATTTATGTGGTAACCAATGGGGCGTGTAAATATCATAAATCTCTTTGAGTGTAGTGTTTCACACCAAACCATAGAAAAACTAATTTCAAGAAATGCTTAATCATCCTCCATATAATCCATCTAGTCTAAAAATGACATGCTTTTAATTAGAGAACTGTCAAAATAAATGAATCCAGAGAGGTGACATGTTAGTAATTGACGGCCTGAAAGTGTGACCTTGCTAGTGGGCCACAAATATTTTCTTCCGTGACCTCGTATATGTTTACCCTTTGATCTGGTACATTATAACGTAAAGCTTTAACCATGTCCATTGTTGCTTCTGTTATGTTTCCTTTCATTCTTTTCTTAATCTCTTATATTTAGGCTATTGTGTATTTTTTTTCTTGTCTCGAAGTTGACTGTCGACAAAAAAAAAGACGCGTGTCACATAAGAAAACGAATTTTGATCAATGGACTAGTGAGATGTTAAGTAACCTGCAAACTGGTATTGCTTCAACAAGAACTAGATACTCTCAAAAGATATTTCTGTTCTTTGTTTTTTTGTCAAAGGTGTACAAACAAGTTGCCACCGTTTTCTATCAAAAATTAGGAATTTATTGTGAAAGAACAGTACCTTACGTTTTATTCAAAGTATTGCCCATCACTAGCCACTACTGTTTCCCATCTTTCTGCGACTCAATTTTTGGTACCTTCATATGATGTAAAGCACTGCTCAGATAGACCACGTGCCATCGACTGGAATAAGTGATAATCGGAATGGGCAATGTTTGGTGAATACGGCGGATGGGGTAGGAATTCCAAATGAAGTGATTACAAATAGGTTTAAACCGGCGGACCGGATTTTGTTGTGTCTGGAGTAGTAATGGGCGCGTTTTTCCTTGAGTGCTCGGCGCAATATCATTGAGTTCGGCAGAGAGCTCCAGTAATGGTTTCGCTCAGTTTGAGCAACTCATAATACACGAGACCAAGCTGATCCCACCAAATACACAGCATTAGTTTTTTTCCATGAATATTCGGTTTCGCTGTCGATGTTGAAGCATAGCCAGGTGGTTCCTATGATTTTCTCTTCTTTGGGTTATCTTAGTGGATCTTTTTTACATCACCAGTGACTATACGATGCAAAAAAAACCCTTTTTTTTATATCTGGCAAGCAGCATTTCACTCATGCAAACTCGGCGTTCAATGTCTCTCGGCTTCACTTCATATGAAACCCAATTTCCTTTTTGTTTTGTCATTCCCAACGGTTTTAAATGATGTGAAATTGCTTGTTGAGTCATTTCTAATGTAAGTGCAAGTTCTTTTTGCGTTTGGAACGAATCTTCCTCCAATAATACTTCCAATTCCGTGTCTTCATGCACTTTCGGCCATCCACTACGTTTTTTGTGTTCCACGTCAAATTCACCGTTTTTAAACTTTTGAAACCTCTCACGACAGCTTCTCTCACTTAAAATAGCCTCACCATATACTACAAGCAATCGATGCCTCTTAGCTGCAGATTTCTTCAAAATAAAGAAGTAAATCAAAAGTTCCCGTAAATAACGCTTATTCGGCACAAAACTTAGGTTACGTTGTTACCAGATCATCAAACTTACGATATTACGTTTTACATCTGACAATTTCAACATAACCTTCTGGTGGGGCCATTTTTTGTCAAACAGCGGAAACTTGTTTGTACACCATTTAATAAGGGCTATTCAAAAAGTATTGTCCAAGCAAAAAGTTTTTTTTTTCAATTATATTTTCATCAATTACCGGCCGCGGTGATCAGATGGACTAGTTACTCGCCATGCAATCCAGTGATCCCGTGCTCGAATCCTAGTTGGTGTATAGATATTAGTGCAGTATACATGACTTTAATGGAGCTTTAAAAAACGAGGAAGAATAGACGCTAAATGGCCAGAGTCCATGCGTCTAAACAAAATCAAAAATATTTCATGAATTAATTCAAACTTATGTTCACAAAAGTGATAAATTATACCGAAAAAAAAACGCCCAGTACTATGTAATGTACATGTGATCTATAAATGTCTACAACCAACAGGACAAGTTGGTAATAATTAACAGGAAATCACTAATTTTCTTAATATTTTATAAATATAAATCTTTTCTTTATAATATACACAGTTTTGCACTAATAATGAAAATAAACGTAACAATTGACTAGTCCTACATTATTTTGAACCTCAAGTAAAAAACGTTAAAATAAGTCAATCAGAGCAGATGCTACGGAAGGAAAAAAGAAGAGAAACGCATGTCGTAGATTTTTTATGAAAAACATTGTTGATGAAATGTAAACAAAGAAAATTGTTAGTTTTAAATAATCAAGTGTGTTTAAAAGGCGCCTTTAAAATATTTTTTGTTGCTCAGGAAGAATAGAAACTCAAAAAATCCTACACCATAAAATCTGCTTGACATATCTAGAGGAAATTTTAGTAATATTTTTGGTGACAAATGATACCACCTTTACATAATTCAACATAGAAAAATGAACATTCCTAAGTTCAAATAAATCACTAGTGGATTAAATCATTAAATGAAGGCTCTGTAGAATATAGGTTATGTAATATCTTAAATTATCGCCAGGTGATGGCAATGTTGTCAATGTAGAATTTGAAAAAAGTGACATTAGTTATGGATACACAGAACAGATTTCTAAATAGTAAACTCATGTATTGTATAACGAAGTTAATATTTAAGTTATAATTTCATTATTATGCGAAAGGTATAGTTTTTTTTATGCGGAAGCGCCGAACGCACTTCAATTGCTACGGATAATAATTGGCAGGTCATTAGTTCTGATCAATTTGCGCTATAGTAACTGTAATCATTAAACAATAAAATAGTTTATTTTATGAGGTATCGAATACAATTTAACTAAAGGAAGCAACACGTGCAGATATCAGCAGAAAATTAACACAAAAAAATGTTATTATTGAAAGTCTACACTAACAGTTACTTTATTAAGTCTAAAAATTAATTCCGAGCTTTTACAGTGGTGGCCAATAAAATAAGAATGGCGGATTAATATTAATATATTTTATTTAAACTAATTTGTACGTTGTTTCTAAGACAATATTAATTTTCCAGAATGAAAAACTGATCATTTAAAAGACATACTTAGAATTAGTCTGAATATAAACAATTACTTTGAAAAAAAAAGAAGAAAAAATTTCGTGATCAAAAAAATAAGAGTAACTTTTATTACAAATTATAAAACAAACTAAAAAGTGTACTTCTCTAAAACAGTTTAGCCCACATAATGATCGAAGCTTAGTACTTTGTAGCATGACCCTTAATGATAATTACTGATTGGCATCTTCTTGAAAACAAAGCTGTCCGAATTTCTTGCCGCAATGTCTTGTTGTTTGCTATTTTTTACCAGCAAAATGTCGTTTTAACTCATTCTGGTTCTAGATAGGATTTTGATCGGGGGACTTTTAATGTGTTTAATATGTTACACTTTAATATATTTCCTCTCGAACCACTGCTTTACCATATGGGTCGTATGTTTGGGATTATTGTCTTGTTGGTAAACCTACTGTAAAGCATATTCTCTTCAGCGTAAGATAACATAATTGTCTCTATTTCTAAGTAAATTTCTTTAATCATATTTTTTTATCCAAAATATTGAGCCTACTCCGTTATATGACAAGCACCTCCATACTTTCATGTTACACACTTGTTTCACTGTACCCAAAGTGTAAAAAGTGTAAAGTGGATTGAATTCTTCATTAATACGTCTTCTCGCATACAATTTGTCATCAGAACCAAATAAATTAATTTTGATTTCATCACTAAAAAGAATGTTTTACACTTACGTTGGAAATCTTCACTACAATTTCTTTTTCCAAATTTTAACTACTGCTTTCTATTCTATTTTCCCAATATAAGAAAATTTTCCTTTCTCAACAAAATAAATACATATTATATCAGATTTGATACGCGATAACCTGTAATAAAATTAGAATACCCGTATTTTTTTCACCACTGATATACGAACCATTAGGAGGAAATAAATGATTTAAGAATATAAGCAGCAATAAAATGCGTTGATTATATTGTAAACACAATATTTAAAGGTCAGTAAATATTAGCCGCAAAAAACTAATAAGATCAAAAATCAGGACTGCAAAAAACGTATGGCTCAGACGTGAATGCCGCGAATTAGAACTACAACGCAGGCATGATGATTTTTAATCTTCATAGAGGGCTAAAAGCGAAAATTGGGTATTATAGTCAATGAAAACAACCAAATAGTTCTGAATGATTCAGAAAAAATGCAAAATATGGGAAGACTATATCAAGCTCTTGTATGACAATAGAACTGGTAAAGAACTAACTACGGTAGAAAACCTAACTGGACCTTTTATTACTAAAGAAGAAATAGAAAAGGCCATACAAGTATCAAGAACAATAAAACAGCTGGTCCTGATGAAATTCCGACAGAGATAATTAAAGTACTAGACGAGAGAGCTATCGCAATACTACATAGATTATTTAACCAAATATATGACACTGGCCAATATCCTGAACCATGGCTATCTTCAACCTTTATCACCCTGCCAAAGGAAACTAACGCAAGGAAGTGTGACGATCAGACTATATAAAAAAATATTATAATGCCATAAGCGACACAGTTGGGATTCTGACAAGGGTTGGGCACGAGAGAGACACTGGTCGCAACGCAGGTTCTAGTACAGAACTGCTACGACCAACGGAAGAATGCATGTCTGGATTTTATAGACTACAAAAAGGCTTTCGACAAGGTTCAACATCATAAACTTCGTAAAGCTTCTCCGTCGGCTTGACTTGGAACCTATATTGGCACCAATCGGCACAGGTCAGAGTGGCCAATGGCCTGACTGGACAGATTAGAGTTCTTAGAGATGTACGGCAAGGATATATACTGTCGCTGCTCTTGTTTAATCTATATTCGGAAGCTATCTCAATTCTTCTATTGGAACCTTTGGTTTGAAACACTAAACTTGAAGAGATTTACCACTAAACATCAAATCACTTTTTTAACAGCTCGACGCACGTTTCGGTAACCATGTTAGCATCATCGGGAGATGATTTAATTTTCTCCTGATGATAACATGGTTAGCGAAACGTGCGTCGAGCAGTTAAAAAAAGTGATTTGCTGTTTAGTGGTAAATCTCTTCAAGTTTCGGAAGCTATCGTCCAGGAGGTACTTGAAATCAAAGAGATTGGGATTAAGCTCAATGGAGTCTAAATACACAACATACGTTTTGCCGATGATACAGTTTTGATTGCAGATAACATGGAAGATTTACAACTGATCGGTATAATAGGAAAAAAACAGTCGAAACATGGGATTAACCATAAATACGAGAAAGACTAAATTCATAGTAATCAGAAGGGAAACAAACATATTCAGATATTCTAGCCTAACCTACACCGAGAAACCGATAGAAAGGGTAACAAAATTTAAATATCTGGGAACGTGGCTGTATGAAGAATGGTCCTCAGACAATAAAATTAAATGCCGTATCAAACAAGCCCGAGATACTATCCTGGAATTCAAAAAACTGTTCATCTGTAGCGAGTCCGACCTTGATCTTCGATTAAGATTGATAAAGGGTTGAACCTTAAAGGCAAATGCTATGAACAAACTTGAGGCTTTTCAGATGTGGATATACAACAGAATTCTTAAGATACCATGGACTGCTAAGGTGGCAAACGAAGAGGTTCTTAAATGCATCAATAAAAAATACGAGCTTCTCGGCATCATAAAGAAAAGGAAGACTGCCTACCTCGGTCACATCATGCGAGGCCAGAAATACCAATTCCTACAACTAATCATCGAAGGCAAAATTGTAGGTAGAAGAAGATTAGGCCGTGAAAAGATGTCGTGGCTGCGGAACGCGAGGCAATGGATGGGCATAAACATACCACCAGAGATAGACAGAGAATAGAAAATGTGGTCGAAAACATCCATTAATGGATTTGCAAAGGAAGTAGAAGAAATATCAGCATATCATGTTATTTATTACGATAAATAAATTTGGAAAGAAAATTGAGTTTTTAAAAGTTTTCTCTACCAATCTTATTTAATTAGCCACCAGTGTTTATACTGCCCGACATAGAAATGTGAAGTGCAAGTATATTTCAAAATGTTTAGATATTTTTTGTGGAAGTTTTAGCAGGTATTAAATGATTCAATTTTTATCTACTGCTATAATTAAAAAGTATAATAACTTGTTTTAAAAATTCCCGCGCCTTACGTATGGATTCAACCATTTATTTTTTATTACGTTGGTATGACTATCTTTGACATCCGACAAAAGTTTCATATCATCTCGCTTATTAAGTTAGAAATTATAGCATGTCTTTTGTAATTGTTAAACACTTTTGTTGACTATTTTTTAAAATTAATACATTTATCGATCAAAGAAGCTGCATTAAATTTTCTCTAAAAAAACGAAATTTCTTGTGGTCGTATATTGAAAATGTTAAAAAAGTATTCCGGTCATGAAACTATACCAAAAAAAAATGTTAATAAGAGGTACAAGAACTTTAGTGATGGTAGAGAAAGAGTTAAAGATAAACCTCGTTCAGGAAAACCTTCCATGCCAACCAATGATCGTGGACTGAGTAATCCCGGTTAAGTATTAGAGAAATAATAGAAATTAGTGGAATATCATTTGGATCAATTCAATCAATTTGGAAGAACAACTTAGGCTTGTTTCCTGTGTCTGTTCGTCTTGTTCCAAAAAAAAACTGAGTTTCTATAAAACATCGTCGTGTCGAAATTGCAGATGTGTGCTTTTTTTGGATGACGACAGTTCGAAATGTATAATTACTGGTGGTAGAACATCAATCTATGTTTATAACCAAAAAGAAAAAAAAAACAAAGCCAAAAATGTAATGTTAACTCTTTTCTTCAACTGCCATGGTATTGTTCAGAAAGACTTCCGTCCAATTGGTTAGTTAGTTAATAAAGAACACATTGACACTATAGACAAATCTATATAATTTTTAGGAAGTGCTAACCTTCAAATGATGCGTGTTAAAATTTCATGATAATCTGAGTTTAGTTCACAAGTTACAGTGGTTTTAGTGACGCTACTCTTGTAATTTTGAAAACAATGGAAATATCTGAGTGTCGTGTGTTAATAAAGTATTGCATTTTAATGGGAAAAAATACCGTTAAGCAAAGCATGAACGGTATTTTGACTTGGACAACGGAATGACTTGACAAGTGTTATTTGAACTCTGCTCCATCGAGACAAATGGTAGAGAAATGGTTTGCTGATTTTAAACGCAGCCGTACAAATACCGATAACGCTGAACGCTCTGGTCATCCAACTTCCGCAGTTATTCTAGAAAACAAAAACAGCCCACAAGATAGTTTTGGCCGATCGTAAATTAAAGTTACGTAAGATAGTTGACACTTTAAAGATAGCAGAAGGCAGTGTATTCTCCATTTTGCATGAACATTTGTCCATGAGAAAGCTCTGTTCGAAGTGGATACCACATTTGCTCACAGTCGATCAAAACCAGCAACACGTCGACGATTCAGCGCGCTGTTTGGAGCTATTTCAAGGAATCAGAATTTTTTCATACGGTATGTGACAATGATCCATGAACATGGATCCATCACTACACGCCACAGTCAAATCGGCACTCAGCTGACTGGAAAGCAACTGGCGAAAATTGCCCAAAGTGACCAAAAACGTAAATGTCAGCTGGTAAGGTTTTAGCATCCGTATTTTGGGATACGCAAGGTATTTTATTCATTGATTACCTTGACAAAGGAAGAAGCATCAATATCGAATATTATATGGCGTTATTGATGCGTTTGAATGAAAAAATTGCTCTTTCATCAGTATAATGCACCGTATAACAAATCGCTCGCAACAATGGCAATGCATTGCACTTTGAATTGCTACCCCATCCACTGTATTCTCCGGATCTGGCTCCCAGTGACTACTACCTGTTTGCACACCTAAAAAGAAAGCTCCAGGGAAAGAGATTTGGCTCCAATGAAGAAGTGATTACCGAAACTGAAGCCTATTTTGATACCAAAGACAAATCGTTCTACAAAAAAAAATTACCTCAATTCAAGAAGCCACTTGTTGGATGCCGAATCCATAGAAGCCATTCAAGACTGGAAAAAACACGTTAGAATAAGTGTATTGCAGACAGAGGGGGTTATTTTAAAGAAGATTAGATGAATAAACAAATACTGTCTGTTTTATTAAAAAAAAAAAAAAAAAAATTTAGAATCTGATATTCGGTTCAATCGATTTATTTAATTTCACTTTGACAATTTACCGTGTCAAGAGTGTGAGGGGTTGGTAATGTTAACTTTAAGGGAGGCCACATAATCCGAATGAGAGAATCGTAATTACAGTTGCGCAAAATTGGGACTATGTTCAGTAGGAGCCCACACACAGTATTATGGTTTGTGTCTATTTTCAAGAAAACCGAGTTTTACGGGTAGAATAAAAACCACAGAGCGGCGGTAAGATCACGGCTGCAAAATTCTGGCTTTGAGAAAACACAAAGTTCTTTGGGCTTTTTCTAGCCACAATGATCGTTTAACCAACCTCGTTGACCATTTAACCATGTCCACTATCAATTAGAATATAAATGGCAATACTTAATGTGCTTTATTTGAAATTTAAATTTCTACTTTTAATTTTCACACTCGTCGCTATCTATAGGTTGTCTAAAAACGAATTTTTGTAGATCTAAGAGGAAATAATTTTATAAACACATTTATTTCGTCTCGTTCAGAACTGCGGTTGCTCTGAACTAGGCCCCCTGTTCAGAAAATAGTCCTTTATAGAGAGCTCACACAATAGAGTGGTCGTACGCATAGAATTCTACAGGGCTTTCATTTAATCCTGTAACACATGATTTATTAGTGATTTATTTAAACTTAGGAATTTTCATTTTTTATGTTGATTTATTGGCATTGGGTGGCATTATTTGTCATCAAAAATATAACTAAAATGTCCCCTTCGTCTGTCATCGAGAATCACTTGTAAGATTTTTATTTGTTTCTATGGTTCCTGAGTAACAAAAAAAGATTTAAAAAAAACACCTCATAAACACATTTGATTATTTAAAGAAAATTTCGTTATTTGCATTTCATTAACAATAATTTCCGTAAAAAAAAATACGACATGCGCTTCTCTTCTTTTTTCTTTCATGGCATCTGCTGCGATGGAGATTTTTTTTTCCATTTTTTTTTCAAGTTCATAATAATATAGGACTGGTTAAATGTTATGTTTATTTTCATGAGCAGTGCTAAACTGTGTATATAATGCAAAGAAAAAGATTATAAAAAGTGAAAAAAAACAAACTTATGTCGTAGTTTAAGAAAATTGCTGATTCGTGTTAATCATTACCAATTTGTCTTGTTGGTTGTCCACATATTCTGGAAAATATTATATAGACAAAGTGAATTTTTATAATTTTTTTAAAATCTTTAAGTTATTCTTATTTAAAAGCAAATACATGTTCTTATTTCTAACTTATTTCTAACTATAAACGTATAAATATAGAGTATCAATCAAAATATCCAAATAATATCGTGAAGAGAAATGAAAAAGTTGAATTCTTACAGAACAAAAGTATATAGACAAAAATAATATTACCAAGATCTATATGAAACAAAATTAAATAACACTTCAAATAAGCCATAATAGTAAGTAATTTGCTTAATATTTTGCGACATAAGCGTTGTTACTAATAACTGCTTGGCATCTTCTAGGCATTGACTCAAGAAGTTTATTAATGTAGACATGATCAATAATTTTCCATTTTTCTTCCAATGCCCTATATAAATTTTCTTTGGTGAAGTAACTCTTATCTTTTATCAGTCGATTCAAGCGATCCTGCATGTTTTCTATAGGGTTCAAATCCGGCGATTGCGATGGCCACTTTAAGATAGCAATGTTTTCATCTATAAAGAATTGCTTGCCTAGCTTTGAAGAATGCTTGGGGTCATTATCCTGTTGAAAAGAAGATCTTAAACGCATGTTATCTTCCATATAAAGCAGCATTATGTTCACTAATATATCGCGGTACATAAATTTATCCATAATCGATTCTATTCGATGTAATGGTCCTACTCCAAACGCCGAGAAACAACCCCGGACCATGAGAGATCCACCTCCATGCTTGAACTGTGTTTTTATGATGCATTATTTTTCCAACAGGGCGTCTAACATAATAAACTCCATCAGATCCAAACATATTGAATTTTGATTCGTCGCTTCAACATACCCAGCACATGGTCTGTACGTCTGCTAATCATTGGTTTATTAAATCAGCTCTTATTTCGATTGGAGTCTTGAATGAAGCCTTGGATGAAATATATTTAATTAACTTTACTGTTCTCTCGCTATGTTTTCTGGGACAACCGGATCTTGGCGATACTTCTCTTGTTCCCCTTTGTTTAAATCTATTAAGTCTTGCCCATACAGCGTTCCTTTTTAAATTCTTAGCTATAATAGCTTGATTTTGACCACTTTGGTATAGTTCAACTATTTTACTTTTTATTTCGAATGAAATTTGAGGATCACGCGGTATTTTAAAAAATGTTTTAGGATAGACATTCATCCTGATGCGTACGTTAACTGTATTTGAAAATACTTAATAGATTTAAACAAAGGGGAACAAGAGAAGTATCGCTAAGATCCGGTCGTCCCAGAAAACTTAGCGAGAGGACAGTAAAGTTAACTAAAGATATTTCATTCCTTTTAAGGTTGGATATGCCTATAGAATGGTAGGTGCAAAGGTTAGGATAAATTGTCGAAGAGAACGTACAAGAATGGTAAGATCGAATTAAGACAAAGTAGATTCTGGGAAGCTGCTTCAAAGTGGCAGCGATTTTGAGATTGCTTTGTCAAACCGCTTTGATGTGTTGCAAGACTCAGAGGAGATGGAAATAACAGAACAGTATGAAAAAATAATCAACAATGTGCTTGAAACGGCTGCTGCAAACCAGCAGAAAAAAGTTTGAATCAAAAATCTCCAATGAGACAATTGATTTAATGAAAAAACAGCGTACAATAAGGAATGGAGGGAGTCTTTTTGGCAGAGTCGAGTACGTTGAGCTTTGCAAAACTGTAAGAAAACGTATTCGAGAAGAAATGCGTCGGTTCAACATGCAGCCAGTGCAAAAAACACTAGAAGAAAACAAGGGAATCCACAAAGCAAGACACAAACTGAGATATAAAAGGACACAAATGTATGCCTTAATGCGCGAGGATGGATACAATTGATTATATCCAGTTTGTCCAACAGGTCATAGAAAGGCACAATAAATACACCATGTCACTGTGCTTGGCCTTTGTTGACTATGAAAAGGCAGTTGACTCAATATCAAAGCAAGCCATAATGGATGCACTGCTTAACCAAGGGGTAGACAGAGCTTAACCAGGGGTTATCCTTACCAGGAGAGATCCATGTATGATGAAGCTACAGCGACATTTCACATAGATGATCTTGAAGTTAAAATCAATATAGGACGGGGTGTACGGCAGGGTGACTAAATACCCCCTGTTTTTTTCTCAGCCTGCCTTGAAGAGGTATTCCGTAATCTGGATTGGAAACAGGATGGAATAAAAATAAATGGTGCATACTTAAGCCACCTTAGATTTGCAGATGATACCGTTCTCCTGTCACAAGACCCAGATGAACTACAAGAGCTTCAAAGGGCGGGAGAACCATTTGGCTTCAGAATTAATCTGAAAGAGTCAGGTTATGTTCAACAAATTTACTGAAAACAGAAGACTAACTATTTTAGGAAGCGACTTAGAGGTGGTGGACATATATCTTGGGCAAAAGATTTCAATGGAGGGTGATACCAGGGAAGTGGAACGACGCGTTAAGTGTGACTGGCAGGTATTTGGCAGGCTCAACATGGTGTTTAAAAACAAACTTCCACTTTGTCTGATGTGAGAAGTTTTTGATCAGTGCGTGCTGCCTGTTCTGATATGGAAGTGAAAGATGGATACTCACATCACAATCAATTCAAAGACTTCGGGTAGCACAGAGGGGAATGGAAAGGTGTATGCTTGGCATTACAAAGCGGGACAGAAAGACCTACACATGGATCAGAGAACAGACGAAAGTATGTGACATTATTGGAAAGATGAAGGAATTGAAATGGAGGCGAGCAGGCCATAGAGCGAGGCGATGTAACGACAAATGGACTAAAACAATCCTGGGATGGATACCGCTTGATCATAAGCGTCCACGAAGAAGACCTAAAACACGATGAATCGATGACATCATCAAGTATATTGGACCCGAATGGCAGAGGAAAGCTCAGGACCGCGCGAGTTCTTCAGGAGAGCGCGAGGCTTTCATCCTGCAGTGGATCGATAATGGCATGATGTTGATGATTATATATATATATATATATATATATATATATATATATATATATATATATATATATATATATATATATATATATATATATATATATATATATACATATATATAAACACATTAAAAAAAACAAATATATATATTTGTGTTTTTTTAATGTATTTGCTTAGCTTTTTTGACTATAGTGTAAACAAAATAAAATCTACCAAATATTTTTCTTTCAGTGCCGTAGAATTTATTGACAATCTAAGTAAATTTCATTTTACAACAAAGAAATATATGTAAGCATTAAACTGGTTGTCTATATATTTTTGTTCATTACTGTATAAAAAGAACGATATTATGTTCGTTCAAACTAGTGTCAGAAACAGTTTCTGATAGTCAGGATTCGACGCAATAACTAAAACCGTTCCAACCATCGTTAATGCGCCGAATCCGACGTTAATGCCACTGTTGGAAACTGTTTCTGACGCTACTTGGAACGAACCGTATAAAAACTCAAGCTCATCGAGATATTTAATAGTTAATTAAAAAATTAGACATATCCACATTACAGCCGAAAAAAAAACATTTAGATTTTCTAAATAAATGTGATCTTCCTCTTTTTGTAAACACTCTTTCAATTTCAACTGTTACTCATTACATGACTTATTTCTACTGGAATCAGGTTATTTCTTGTTAAATTCTGTATTCCAGTTTTGCAATATTTTGTGGAAAGTTAACGAAGACTTTCTCTTCTCTTCATCCAAAAAAAAAAACAAATACAAATTACATGCCACTAAATCTAGCAACTTCCTTGCTCAAGGATGTGGAGATAGCATGATTGGTAAAAACGGGCTAGTGGTATTAGCAGTCGCCCCATCTTACTGAAACCATGTCCCATCATTAACAAGAGAAACTCTGGATAATTGTTCTGCCAAAAATGAATCGACCAAATGAACATGGCGAGCTGATGTAACAGTATTTGCATTTTCATTAGCATCATCAAAAAGTAAGGATCAATAATGGAAAATTGGTTGAACATCGGCTCTGACATTCTCTCTATGTTTGCAAATGTACATACAGTTCTTTCTCTACCAGAAGGTAGATAAAGAAGAACCAGCTTTTAAAGTTGTTTCAAAAAATAGTGAAAAGCACCTGTCTCTTCCAGACCCTGTATAATAGCAATAACTCTACAAGTTGGCAAGTGACCAATGTATTGGGTTGATGCAAGAATTCCATTTTTTGAAAAAGAGTCACTAAAAATCTAATTTAATCGACACATTATTTTTCGTTCATATTTTTTTATTTCATAGTTCATTTTTTAGGTCATACAGCAATATGACCTTTCTCCATCTCTCCGATAGCTGCATATTACCGCGCTCATAAACGTTTTAAGGTTTCTGACCAAAGAACTGATCCAGACGAATTTTCAAGTATTTCGAGGAAATTAAGTTGTTACCATGTCAGTTATTTTGAAGCGATTTAAATAAATGGTAGTCGGGGGCTCAAGATCGAGAGAGTACGGTGGATGAACTAAAAAATTTTAGTCAAGTTGTGAAAATTTGTATCGTTGGGGGGGGGGGGGGGGGGGGTATACGTGGGATCTGCCATTTTCTCGATGACATGCAATGCCCTTTGTTTTAGCTAATTCAGGCTGCTTCTGATCGATTGCTCGCTTTAATTCGCTTAGTTGTGAACAGTATTTTTCCGAATATTTGTCTGATTTCAGGTAACGATTTCCTTTCAGTTCTATTAAATATATAGCATAACCTTCTTTAGATGGCTTCTTAACTGGTTTGCGCTGATTGAAAAGGCATCTTCGTGCTTACAACTTAATCTCTTAACATTATTATCAACAATCCATTTTTCATCACCTGTAACCATCCACTTAATAGAGAATCGCAAACAGACATTTGGTCTATCAGTTTTTTCTTTGTTAACTCATGCCGCATCCATACATTGACTTTACCAGATCTGTAAATATGAAATCGGAATTTGCCCATAGATGGCCCTAGTTATCAATGTAGTTACCGTCAAACCGCGTCATTGACGGCATTTCCTTGTTGACATCTAACAAAGATTTTCAACTCACAACAATACTGGTTTCATACAACAGCATAGTTTGTAATAGTTGAATATGTCGAATTTCGTGTCTAGAATCTACGATTTGCGGACAGCACTGATTTTCTGCTACCATTTGAAGAAAGCTGCCGCAGAATGGCATCGAATGCTTGTCGAACATTACGGTGAACATGCTCTTGGCAAACCACCGTGCTTTGAGTTGTTTAAAAAATTCAAAAGTGGCGATTTTGACGTGAAAATGAAGAACGTGGAAGACCACCGAAAAAGTTTGAAGACAGTGCATTGCAAGCATTGTTGGATGAGGATGACGCTCAAACGCAACAACTTGCAGATCATTTAAATGTGACACGAGAGGCCGTCTCTACACGTTTGAAAGCCATAGGAAAGATTCAGAAGATAGGAAACTGGGTTCCACATGAACAGAATGAAAGACAGCAGGAAGACTGAAAAACCACTTGCGAAATGCTACTCGCGAGGTACAAAAGGAAGTAATTTCTCCATCGAATTGTGACTTACGATGAAAAGTAGATATATTTTGAGAATCCTAAGCACAAAAGATCATGCGTAACTCCGGACGAACCATCGCTATGGACGGAAGACAATGCTCTGTGTTTGGTGTGATCTATTATAAGCTGCTAAAACCTAGCGAAACCGGTACTACTGAACGCTAGCGACAACAAATGATCGATTTGAATCAAGCTTTGCGTAAAAAACAACCCCAGAATGTCAAAAAAGGCAACACAAAGTAATTTTTTCTTCATGATAATGCACCATCGCACACAGCAAAACTGATCAAAAAAACGATTGAGGTGTTTAGTTGGGAAATACTTTCGCATGCGACTTACTCACCAGACTCCGTCCGATTACTGTTTATTTACATCGATGGGAAACGCACTTGCTGAGCAGCACTTCACTTCTTACGAAAATGGCTACGAATAAAATATTTTTTTATCATTTTCATACAGTAAACGTGTATTTTCTATACACAAATTCCGATTTAATATTTACATACCTGGTACTAACCATTTCAGCTTGGCACAATCGCCTTGAGTTGATTCTAAGAATTTCTCCAATCAATTTCTCCTTCGTTACCATCAGCCTCAACCAGTCGTAATCCAGAACATGGTGCATCGCTAAGATTAAAATCATTTTCAAAAATTTTTCTGAACCACTTACGGCACGTGCAATCGTCAGTGCCGCCCCCACCCTACACAGCTCATATCTGATTGTACGTCTGCGAAGCATGCTTGCCTTTTCGGAAGTAAAAGAGCATAATGTATCGAAAAGATTCGCCGTTGGTACGAAAAGATTCGCCGTGGGTACAGTGCCGCTACGATTCTCCAGCGGCACTGTACCCACATGCCCGTAGATTATTCCAACAAAAACAGGTGACCATTTGCTTCGAAGTACTTCTTATGCGAACAACCCTTGCTGGGCTTGGCTCATTTTGAAAGACCCATACAGTCTATTGTTGTTTGCTGTCTGCGGTGTAAATGTTATAACGGCTTTTAACCAACCGTTGTTTTCTGCCTTTTTTGATCCGTAATAAGATTTTAAAAACCCAACCAAATAACATAATTTTTTTTCCCCAAGTTCTAGCCGTGGTTCATAGCTAAGAAATTCCATGCCATCTAGAGGCAAAAACGAGACGAACTTTTGCATCAACCCAATAGAAAAGCTCTCGGGTCAAAGTCGACACTAAGCGACTTGGTTACCGGCGTGACTCAGAAACTATTTTTCATCAGATTTTACTAACAGTCATAATTAAACAGCCTGGTTACTTTATTCCGAAGAAAAAACATCACATGACTATAAATAAAATATGCTTCCGTTGAATTCCGAGTTTTCTCATATCTAAAGCTGATATATTAAAATTTACTTCGACTCTCTATCATTAAATAAACAAAAATTACATAAACAAAAAAATGTACTATTTACCTTACGACAACTACAGATAAGATAACAATGGTAAAAAACTGTTAATATAGTTTTTTTTTTCTGTAAAATTACTTCGCCTTTCAACAGTTTATCGATTCGAATCAATCGTATCAGTTAATTGGGTACCGATTTGTCCGGGCTTGAATCCACTGGATCATTTTAGAAATCAAAATAAACAAAATTCTACATCTGTTTTCTGTTAATCAAAGAAAAATGTCTGCGATACACCTCATACTGTGCTTACAGTTTCAAGGTGCACACCGCGTGTTTGTTTATTAATTGACCTCCGAATTATCCATATTTAAGTTCGTTATTTCTAAGGCATTTCTAAAATTTTCCTATCAAGAATATTTTCGAAGAACCCCCATAAAAAAGCACAAGACATGCTTTTCACGATCAATATTCGAAGTACTCATAAGTAATGTTTATTTTTTGCAAATTTGAAAAACATTGTCATTTTCACTTAATTCAACATAACCTGTATTGTAGTTAAATATGTTGATATTTAGTGGTACCTTATTGTTAAATTTTGGGAAAAAATGGTGAACTCTATAAGAATGGAAGAGCAAAGTTCAGATAAGTTCCATATTAGGCATTTAATTTTTTATGAGTTTCGAAAGCATTACAATGCCATGAATGGCAATGCCTTAAGCTGCCGAAATCGGCCAAGAAAGAATCAAATAATTAAGCTGGGAAGTGCTTCCTCACCCACCGTATTCTCCTGATGCTGCACCGTCAGATCATTTTTTTCATCTCTCTGGAATATTTTATTCCTGGAAAAAATGGCCTACTGCGACAGATACATCAAAACTGCCCTCGAAGATATTTTGCTTCAAAATCACCCCCCTTTTGCAACAAGGGAATGAGAAAGTTTGTCAGAAAGATGTTCAAAGATTGTCAATAATGGTAAATATTATATTGTTGATTAAAACTCTTAACTCTTAAATAAAATACCATTTTGTACATAACTGTATCGAGGAATGACATTGCTTGACAGATTCTATAGCTGTTTCCATTTATCCATGATATATATTTCTATCAACCATTTTAGCTTGATAACTCGACGCATTTTTCTCCAAACCAGTAAACTGTCCCACGAATTCTCCAAACTTGAATTAATTCAAACAAAATTGAACATCGTGTTTTCTTTTATTATTTTTAATATTAGTTTAAATTATTTTTAATATAGGTTTACATTATTTTTAATATAAATTATATTTTACGCGGATTGACTCCGCCAAACCAGATGTTTTCAAAACTGCTCAAATTTCAATCCATTCAATTATTATTAACACATTTCAACTACGGTTAAGATTTTGACTGTAAAGACTATAACATGTTTCGGTAACTATGTGCGTCATCAGGAAATTTCTAGAAATTATATATGAGTTCGCGTACAAAATATAAAATTTGAAAGAGAATGGTATTTTTTGTTCAATTTTTTGTGATTTTTTTTTAATTTAAAAAAAAACCAAATGTAAATTCTTGTTTTACCACGTTGACGGCAGCAGGACCGACGCCCTCATAGAGCGGCAGGAAGTGGTCAGATTCGGCGGTGCACGATGGTGTCGCGCCAACCAACCCTCTCCTCTGCCTCCCTCTACACCCCTCGGACCCTTCCCGCGCCCCCCACTACCTCACCTCAAACCCCCCTCCACCCGCCGGCTAATGAACGACCTCCCCGCATCCCTCCCGCGCTACTCCACGTCAGACCCCCCTCGCCCCGGGGCAAGGGGGCGGTCCACCGCCCACCCTCGCCAGATCAATAGAATATGTAAGAATGCAGAGGAGAGGATGATGATTTCCAAATTATTTTTTTGTTTACTTTATTTTTTATATCAAAATATTTTTATGTTAAAACGTATCGTATAGATATGAATTTAAATGTCAACCCAACACTCCACTTTCGTCACGTTCTATTAACATATACACTACCAATTAAAAGTTTGAAGGCATGTTCACTATTGTCCTTTAATCGCGACACACGTCTTTAAGAACACTAGCCTTCTTTCAGCCACCTCTTGTTTACTCCAAATCGATGACAAACAACTATGTTAATATTTACTAAGATGTTATCAACGAGAAACATTCATCAGATCAGTGTGCTTCAAAGCGTTGACACAGTCAATAAATTTATAAACCTTGGCTTATAATGGCAAGAAACAAATAGCTCACTGTTTAGTGGTGTAGCGTCATCCAACTTATGACAATAGTGATGAAACTTCTTTAATTCATAGGTTCGTTGAAATGGATGTAATTTAAAGGCTAAATCCTTACATAAAGCACGCCGCGCAGTGATCTTGGTAATATATAACGGATATGAACGTATGTAAAATTAACATATGTGAGTCTCCCCAACACGACCAGTAAAAACGCGGATTGGTTAACTTATGTTCAAAACAAATTCACTAGCAATGGCCATGGCCAGTCACATCGCGTCGAACTGCAGTAATTAATAACTGAAGTTAAGCAACGCCGATCGTGGTCGAATTTGGATGGGTCGAAAAAGAAAATAGACAAACATCCAAAAAACCTCACGACGCTTAGCGGTAAAAGGGAATCTGATTTTACAAATCCACTAGCTTCAAAAATTTTAATTACCTTTCTCATTCCTGCTTCACGATTGTTTCGGTCACATCCACATCACGTGATTTACAGAAAACAATATTCACAGAACCATTTTTCATAGTTCTCTAAATGGCCTCTGCTGCCGATGCGACTTTAATTTTAAAATAATCTCTCTTTATTTTCCATATTTAAAAAAATCATGTTTAAAGACCGGTTTTTTATGTAACTTTTTTTATTTGCTGTATTATCGATAAAAAAATATTTGGTATATCCCTGCTACATCATTCTAATACAATTCGATAGATAATCCATTTACAAAACAAAAACCCCTTCGCGGAACATAAGCGCACGACTAATATCAAAATGCAGAAATTATTTCTAAAGCTGTAGTATATTAATCAACACTAAATATTTACTAGTTTTACAAAAACAATATAAAATCAAAAAATTCGGCTTTTAAAACGGAAAATAATCATAAAGGACCAGTTCAGATGAACAGGATGAATGATCAAGAGTTACAACACTATTTGTAATGAAAAGTTGGCGGTCACAGCTAAATCCTATCATATCCAGTATTCCACAGCACACCGCGAGGGGATTAAGGGAAATGTTATTTTTGGACCGCCTGTGTTCTCTAAATAATCTTCCATTCATTATACCATTGGAAAGATAAGACTAACGAGCAAATGTTTTATCTAATTGGAAATAAGCAATACGGATAATTTTGAATACAAATTTTTCCAATAAGAGTGTCAGAACTTTGAAACGTAATAGCGGCAACACTATTAGAAATGTAAATGTCACTCATGGACTGCTGTGTTCAGTACATTGTGCCAATTCACCATGGAAAGATACACGACTCAGCAATTGGGCTCTAGAGCAATTGGAAGGCTTGGGCCCCTTTGGGGAAAAATAATATTTTCCATATCTGCAGGATTTGGGCCAATGAAAATGCTCAAGTGATTCTGGAATTACCTCTTCAACCTCAGAACGCCACTGTTTGGTGCGCATTTTGAGCTGAAGGAGTGACAGGACCTTATTTATTTGAAGTCAATGATGGAAATCATGTTACTATTAATGGTAAACGTTATGGGAACATGCTAAAAGAATGTCTTTGGCCTGAACTGATAAATGTGGATATAAACATTTTTTTTTAACACGAGGGTGCAACTTGTCACATCTCGCCACACAATCGATTTATTGCAAGAAAAGTTTCCTGGGCGCATTATTTCGCAGAATGGTAATGTCAATTAGCCACCAAGATCATGCGATTTCACGCCCTTGGATTATTTTTTGTGAGGTTATATTGAATTTCTGATTTACAGAAATAAACACCGAAAAATTCTTGACTTTAAACGAAGCGTTCTGATC
>JARFXV010001809.1:252500-389698 GCA_031761425.1 Cosmopolites sordidus | reverse complement strand
TATAATATATATATATATATATATATATATATATATATATTATATAGTATCAATATATAGTATATATATATATATATATATAGCTACTATATATATATATATATATATATATATACTATATATAATATATATATATATACTATATTATATAGGTATATATTTATATATATACTATTATAGTATATATAGTATACTAATATATATTATATATATTACTATATAGCTATATATATATATATATAGTATACTAGTATATATATTATTATATATATATATAGTATATATTATATTATATATTACTATATAGCTATACTATATTATTATATATATATAGTATACTATATATATATAGTATATATATAATAGTATATATAGTATATATATAGTATATATATATATAATAATATATATATATAATATATATATATATAACTAATATATATATAATATATATAGTATACTATATAGTATACTATAGTATATACTATAATATACTATATATAATATATATATAGCATATATATACTATATATATATATATATATACTATATATACTATATATATATAGTATATATATATGTATATATATATAATATATATATAGTATAATATAGCTATATATATACTATTATATATATAGTATATATAATATATAGTACTATATAGTATTATAAGATAAATAAAGAAATATAACTATATTATTAGTCCAGGAATACATCTGATCCTTTGTGTTGAGTCGTTAGATGCATTGAGAAAGCCAAGGGTGACCTTGGCGCAACGTCTGCCACGTTCCGAATAAACGGAACACAAACAATATTTAAATATTCCTCCCTACCTGCTGTTCCTCCCCCTCCATTAAAATCCTCTGCCCAAAGATATTTAAAGTGGTCATCAATCTCCAAATCCCTTCCTAAAACTGAAATTCTTCTGTCCTTTGTGAATTTATTGAGCATAACCTGACTCTTTTTTCAGGTTTATTTTTTAAACCAAATGGTTCGGCAGCCCTATGCAACTCTTTTAAGCGTCATTGCAGCTCCTCTGGGTTTTGTGAAAGGAGAACGATATAATCTGGAAATCTAAGATGGTTTAAGTTTACACCATTGATCTTTAAACCATCCTCTTCCCGATCCAGTTTACGGGAATACTTCTTCAAGGCAAGCCGAGAAAGAATAGGCGATAGGCGTGACTCGTAGAATAGGCGTCACTCTGCCATACACCTCACTATTCATCAATTCCTACTTCAAGATCATCAAGGTGAATTGTCACTGTAGCTCCATAATATATCTATCCTAATATGTCTTACATATGCTTTGTCTATCCCCTGGCTAAGCAGTGCATCCATTATGGCTTGCTTTGAGATGGAGTCAAATGCCTTTTTGTTGTCGATAAAAGTCAAGCACAGTGGCATGGTAGTATTCATTGTGCCTTTCTATGGCACTGCTGTAGCAACCTGGATGTGATCCATTGTAGTGAATCCACTTCTGAATCCTGCTTGTTCTCTTGGTTGTGCGTCATTCAGATATTATCTTAGTGAAAAGTTGTGTACATTACTGATAGGAAACTTATTGGAAAGGTAGTTCTTTAAATTTTCCCGTGCTCTTTTTTCATGTAAAAATGATCACTTCTGCATTTTTCCATAAATCAGGTGGTTTTTATTCTTTGAGGCATTGTGAGTATAATTTTGCCAGTATTTTCAGGCTGTCACCATAACGTCGGCAATTGTCTCCCGAAATCGGTTTTTGGTCTTATAGTGTCATCAGTTGGGCTTAAGGTTGAACACTTAGAAAGAATGATCAAAGCCAGGTTGTTACATGATTAGGTGTAATTAATATCTAACCATTTTTTATAAATTTTAAATTTTTTAAACACATATAACTTGTCATTTTTCCTTTACCCTGTTAATTTAGGTGGGGTTGAAACCAGCTGGGGGTATTCGCACAACAACTGATGCATTAAGATGGCTAATATTGGTGAAGAGAAGTACTAGGTGATGAATGGCTTACACACTGCATCTCTTTAGATTTGGAGCCTCTGGGCTACTAGGTGATTTGGAATCAAACATATACGAGTTTGTTACTGGAAAATGTGCCAGTGCATATCAGTTTTCTATGGGTTAAATTGGTTTGTTTAAATATATAATGGGTTATTGAAGAACAACAGTTTTATTTATTATCGTACATTGCGCTAAAACGAAAAATAAAATAAGTTTATTTAAAATCATATCCCACAATATATAAATATGCCGCGAATACAGAAACCACGATTTACGGAATGGTAATTTGTACGGGAATATGGGGATATGTTTCAAGGTTACAAAATAAAGAGGGAAAAAATATATAATAAAAGCAATTTAATGAAAGATTTTTTAACAAGATTAATAGTAAACTCAAAGAGATTTACATACACCTAAGGTTTTAATAGAAAAATTGAATATTAATAATCATTATCAGGCTTAGACAGTAGTTTAAAGAGTTTAGTTTTTTTTTGTTTTGCCGCTTTTATTGTTTATTATATTTATCTCTTACCCTTTTTACTACAATTATCCCAGATATCTTAATTCCAGCGATAAACGTAATACCATGAGAAGTTTTCCAATAAGAGTGTCAGAACGTTTAGTTTGAAACGTAATAGAGGCAATAGTATTTAAAATGTAAATATCACCTTACTAGATTTCAAGACGGCAGCCGAAGAGTAGGTACGTGCATGACCTGTGTCTAACTTGATACCAAAGTTTGAAGTGTTGCTTTAATAGTTTTTTTTATTAATCACTGGACGATTGTATGGATACTTGCGAATATCTATAATAACAATAGGCAGAAGTCAAAATACAAGTTTTACATTCTCAAACACTACTTAAAAACTATGGTTTTAAAGTAGTATTTGAGAATGAAAAAATCGTTTTACGAAACTATAGTCACACAAATTTTGTTTAAAAATAAAAGTGATAGATAACAAAGTAAAAAATTGTTTTATTCCCTTTTAAAAAAGTGTATCCTATTATTTTCTCATTTGAGAGCAAAATTTGAAAATATAGATCACAGCGACGGCAACTGTTCACCGGGAAGCAGGTCCAGGACAGGATGAAGCTGCAATACCAAATTGAGCGCCACCCGGTTCGTTAATATATCTGATAATTAGAAAGGACCCTGGAACCGGGTCTAACTTAAATAAAACTGTTTAATAGATTTTACACATGTATTTCACAAAAAAAAACACTCAAAAAAATGATACAAAGCACATTAAAAAAAATGGAAAAAATAAAACCATCAAATCAGGACACAGGCAGGTTAGGGAAGGTGGTTCTCTAAGCCTTACCGTGAAGGAAATCAAAAATGAAACAAATCGCTCTAGATTACGCCGGCTGGTCTTTAAGTCCCTACACTTATATACTAGAGGTTATTACCTTTATTTTGACAATAGTAAAAAGAAATATATATAACTCAAGGGTAACCAAACATGGTCAGACGGCAATTAGATATTACAAAAAAATAAACGGTAATTGTGTGATCTTTATCAGTATATGAAAATCTGGTAAAAATATATTTAAAAAAAAATAAATAGTAACTGTGATCTTTATTAGTACATGCAAATATAATGAAAATGTGTTTATCTGGCCTTATTTCCTTATGTTCTTCTTCTTGCCTATCCCGTACTGGGTGTCCAAAAACCCTGCGTACGATTACGGGCAATCCGGTATCCCTATGCGGGGGTACAGAAATAATCTCGATCTGACTAACCGGTTACGGTGCCATGTGGCCCCAAAAAGAGTAAGGTTTTCACAATGGCCGGGCTCTGAAATATGTGGTCTTTCAATAGCCTGTCTCTGTTGATCGGATTCTCTGCTGCAGAGTCGTAAAACCCTCAAGAAGAATATCAGAAAAATCAGCTCAAGCATGACTTGGCCAGCAAACCTACATACCTCTGTCGGAAGGGCAAGGCGTTAAAGCGTCCGCTCACCTGGAGATTTGGAGTTAGACTGTCTTGGCCTTATCCTAACGATAGAGGAGCTCCTTCACTTAAAATTTCGCCCGAAACAAACCTACCAGTAGCGATCAAGAATTTTTGAACGCTACAAAATGAACTATCACAAAGTAACGGACAAATCAATCAATAATTTCAAAATACAAGTGCTGAGGAGCGTATATATATATATATATATATATATATATATATATATATATATATATATATATATATATATATATATATATATATATATATATATATATATATATATATATATATATATATATATATACTACTATATTGCTCATATCGGTAACTGGAGGTGTCATGGAGTATGTGAGACAGCAAACGTCCGCTTTTATGTCTTTTTATATATACTCGACCCGTTGTGCGCAAATGTCGCGATAAATAAACGTGACACAACAACATAAAAATATGCAAACTGACGCAGTATACTCAATTCTCGGATATGCGCGTAAGACTCAAAGTAGTAGTGAGAGAAACAGACGCATATATGTCTGCACCGTAATGATTTCGCTAATCTCCAGACCTTGCTAGCAATATAGTAGTATTATATAATTTATATATATGGAAGCGCGTCACCACGAAAATTGAGGAGATGGAGAGAGATTTTCAAAAGTTTTTGGATAGATTGCGCTCTGAATGTATTAGTCAGAAGTATGTCGGAGAAGCTAATTTTAACAATAGGGATTTTAATGAAAAATTACGAAAACTGGAAATGTCTACAAAATAATCTATTGAGGAAATAAAAAGTGAAACGGTTTTACTAAAATCTGACATAAAAACAACTAAGAACGAATATGTTATGTTTACTAAAGAACGAAATGCAAAAAAAATACTTCACGGTATTAGAGCAAATGAACAAACATCATTATTGGATGAGGTATGTAAACAAATACATTCAGTATTGGTTATTGTGATATCAAAAAACGACATCAATGCATGCTATCGAATTGGTAAAAATTTCGTGACGAGGTGTTCTGCAATAAAAGGTTTTTTAAAAATTCGGGAATATTCGCGAATGCAGTGTTAATTAAGTCTAAATGCAATCTATTTAAAAAAGTGCGTCAAATATATAAAAACAATGTATAGACACTGAAAGGTGAAATTTATGTGTACAAAAAAATATTGATAAGCAACATGGAGGATTTGCAACGTATTAAAACTAGTAACTTAGTATGGATATGGAGAACAGATTTATATTTTCTTATCTTCATATTCTGTAGCTGGTCTGTATTTTTTGGTTTTCCTCTCATACGTACTTTTCTCACACATCTTAAAACTGTTTTTTAATCTAATATTGGTAACGCACTTATATTGTTGCCTAAATTCACACATCAACTGTTGCCTTTAATTTTTACTTAACTTATTAAACAAACTTACTTAACAAATTTTGTTTTTGATTTTATCTACATTGATGTGAATCTGTTTATCGCATTAAACAATGACAGTTGCTCATATAAATATGTGTTCTATGTTTACTGGCTTTGATGAGATTGTTTTTATTATGAGCGACATCCGAACGCGAACACCCCGCCTGAAGCTTTTGTCATATCTCGTTTTAAAAATAGAAGCGAGGTAGAGGTGTTGGTGCATTTGTGAGCGATTATATTAACTGTAATAAAATTAATTTTGACTCTGTGTTAAGCCCTAATGCTGAGTATTTATTTTTCGATATAAAGGTACTGTATTGGCGTTTTATACAGACCGCCTGATATTTGTGTTGGTGTGTTTGTTGAATTTCTTGACATTTTTTTTCTACATTGGCACCATCTTTAATAGGATAATCTGCATGAGTGATTTTAACGTAAATTTCTTTAATACTTCTAATCCAGTTAGCAGATGTTTGGAGGCTTATGGTATGTCTCAGATATTAAATGAGTCCTCAAGAGTATCCGAACGATCAAGTTCATTGATTGATTCATTATTTATTTCTGAGGTTGTTAAGTTGCATACAGATGGTACTCTCGGCAATGATATTTCAGATCACAAATTGATATTTGCTGTGATATGTGTGTCTGATGACAAATTACCTACTAAGATAATATATTACCGGTTATTTAATAAGTTTAACTTTCAGCAATGTATGCATTATTTATCTTCCTTAAATTGGAACATAATATTCTACGAAAAAACTATCGAGACGAAAATCGATATATTTAATAATTTTGTGTCTCAGTCTTTAACAGATATGCTCCCGTGGTTACCCGTAGGGTAACTAAGCCAAAGGCCCATTGGTTGACCTCAAATTTGCGGTGCTTATTTCAGATAGGGAATGTGCTCTGCATAAATATTAATTATCAAAATCTAATAGTGATTGGACAGCATATAAAATCTTAAGAAATTGTATTGTTTCTGAGACGAGACGTGAAAAAATAATTTTCTTAACAATACAATTAATCAAAATAATGTGAGGAAAACTTGGTCAACCCTAAAAACATTTAATGTAGGTTCTAAGTGCCAACGAAGTTTACCTGATAACTTAAATAAGCCTGAACTTATAAATCGGTATATTGGGCAATTTGCTTCGGATGTAAATGATAATTGCAATGAAAGAATAGGGATTCCTCTTACGAAATATAATAATCCTTCTTCGTTTTCTGACCTGCGTATTATTAGCATAATTCCAGTTGTTTCTAAGATTTTTGAGAACATTTTGTCTAAACAGACGTACCAGTTTTTCGTCTCCAATAATATAATCTCCGATTCGCAATGTGTTCTAAATAACTGGTTTTTCAACGTCTATAGCTCTGGCTTCTATGACTAGTTATTTAGTTAACAGCTACAATAAGGGCTTAGCTAGAGTGCTTGTATTAATGGACTTTTCTATGGCGTTCGATATATTAAACCAGTCTCTTATGCGGAAAATTGTCATACGATGGGTTTGACGAATCATCCGTTAATCTAGTGAAATCGTTTCTAGATTGTAGAACACAATATATTTCCGTTAATCATGCAAACTCGTCTAAAATGAATGCCCTTTGTGGTGTGCATCAGGGATCAGTGTTGGGCCCGTTGTTCTTTATTGTATACACATCAGATATTTTGCGTTCTGTTCAGAATATGGAAGTTCAGGCTTATGCTGATTACACATAATTATATTTCAGTTTTCCCCAGGTGAATGCTCTAGAGACAATAATATAATTAATAATCAGTTAAACAAGCTTAAAAGACTCTCATTAGCACAACTTTTGAAATGAAACTCTTCTAAATCTAAAGTTATGCTATTTTGTACTAAATCTAACTATATTTTTTTAAAGACGAATCTTTCAATATCTGTTGACAGAGAGAAGCTTGGTTTTATAGATTGTGCGCAAAACTTGTGTGTTATTTTGTATTCGAAGCTACGTTTTAAAGATTATGTTTCCAAGTTAATTCGTAAATCATTTATGCACCTTAAATTACTTTATGCTAATAAGCACATTTTGAACCAGGCTTTAAGAAAGCTATTTTCAGAGTCGTTGGTACTTTCTCAGTTTACTTAATTCATTTATTTTCAAGGATGCAGAATGGTTGTTGTCTTATCTTTGGACTTCAAAACGGGATCATATCTCTCAAAAGATTAATCAGCTTAAGTGGCTTACTATAGATCACAGATGGCAGCTTTATATGGCTAATTTCGCGTATAATTCTGAAGCTCTTCCAAGTATGTTTGTAGCTCGTTCAACTAGGCATTCTATGAATATCAGATATAACAGCAAATTTACAATACCACATTATAAATAATCAATGTTTACGAGATCATATATACATATACATATATATATATATATATATATATATATATATATATATATATATATATATATATATATATATATATATATAACAATGATTGCACGTCATCAAAATCTATCACTCACGTTACAATGAATGTTGCCACATCAACACCAAAATACCCAGACTTTGGCATTTGTATGATTGATAAAACTGTAAATGAAAAAGTATCACGAAAAGTTTTTTGTTTAAAAGTATTAATCAAAAATCTGTTTCGAAACTTCTGCTTGTCGACATAGGGGCTTCTTATTTAGTTCACACCAAGTTTAATTATTCTGTATCACTAAAACAACTTTCAGCATCTGAATCGCTGTTCAAGTAATTTATTAAAGGATTAACTTCTAGTCTATCAAATACTCTTTTGCGATTGGACCATCTTTGAATCTCTTCTTCTGTATGTCTGATGCTGTTCATCCAGATCTGTGGTGTAACTGTTGACAATGCTTCTTTCCACATATCCAAACAGTTATCAATCGCTCTTGCATCTCGACCTATATGACGATTGTAATAATTTTTGGCCACCCCCCATATCAATTTTATAGGATAGAATATGCAATGATAAGGGAGAATACGTAATACTTTGTGGCCATACTCTTCAACCATATGATCTGCCACATATTCTTTTTTAGGCTTGTTCCTGAAAAGAACATTTTGAAACACAAACCTGTCCCTTTAATTACTGCTTACCAAATAACGATTTGCAGCAGTTCACTTTTCAACATAGTGTTTTCAAAAGGAACAATATGTTCCCTCAGCCATTCTGCAATTTTTGGTTTTGTCTATGCACTAGTTGGAGGTATATCCATCAGTGTACTGTGATATGGTGCATTATCCATGACAATAACTGATGGCTTTTCGAGATATTCAACAGCTGGTTTTCAAACCAAAACAGAAAGTTATTTTTATTCATTTCTCCATGATAATCGGCTTTTGTTTTAGAAGAGAATACTAATTCGGTCTCTGGAATAAAGCCATTCTTGTTCCCAGCATGAAGAACAATATATCTGCAATATTATGTTATTATTGACACGTCTTAAAATAATTATTTATGACATGACTTTAATGACTCCTAAGTATTACGTATAGCACTCACCTTTTTTCATCAACTTTTGTAGTCTTTACACTCCTGTTGTTATCATCTTGCCATGAGTGACTCAAGGTACCATTTTGAAATATTCATGTTTTATCCAAATAAACAAAATCAAACAGAGATTCGTCTTTGATATTTTGATACATCTTCAAAAATTGAATTCGTTTAAAAGCAATATCTGGAAGTTCCATCAGGCCCCTATCTTTACTCCATTTGAAACCAATTTCTTTTAGAAGTATATAAAGCTATGTTTTACATCCATCAAAGAGCTGCATGTTCTTTAGTTTTTCATGAATAGTTTCAAGATTAACCGTTTGTTCTGATATAGTTCAATAAAATTTGATAAAAATACAATATTACCATGTAAATCTACTCACTTTTTTCATACATTTCATAGATTTGATTGCGAATTGAGCCCACATCAAGATGATCTAGATTAGTTACTCGTTTTGGATGTTGACGCTTTTTCTTCGGTGATTTTAACATTTCGTTATTCTTCAACTTTTTCGAAATTGCACTAACTGTACCAATACTAATATTTAGTGCAGCTAAAACTCGCTAAAAAAAATCCAATTAACCATGAGACCTATTAAGTTATTAATACATACCTCTCTCACAACGTTTAATGGCAAAAGAGAAGCCCCATTATCCCGTTCCTGTTCAAAATAACTGATAAATGACGAGACAAGCTGCTTACACTGATCGCTTAACGGTTTTGGCATTTTTTTGCAATTATAATCGCAGATTTTTTACTACAGAACTCACAAAAACAGAAACTAAAACTCAATTCAGCTGTCTCCCTGCGTTGGGCTGGAGACCAGCTGACGACGGCTGTGAGGCCAGAAACCGGTCCTGAGAGGTACTTGTCTCGACGTGGTGGCGGCGACTGATTTGAAACGAGAGGTACGTGGAAATACAGATGAAAAATTTCCACAGCCTTTAGATAAAATGGATATAGCATTGGCAGGTTACTAAGAAAACATAAAATCAGAACAACCTACAAGCCGCACAAAACTGTCGTAAGCATCCTAAAAAATCCCAACAAAAACAAAGTTAGACTGGAAAATCATGGAGTATATGCATATCTTGTTCCGACTGCAACAGAACATACATAGGACAAACAAACTGACGCGTCTCGACCAGAATACAAGAACATAAAAACAACTTAAAAAACAAACAAACCACTTCCGCTCTGTTCCAGCACCATACAAACAGGACAAAAAATCAATTTTGAAGCAGCCAAAGAAATAGCGAATTTTGAAAATTACAAGGTCCGAACAATTTACAAATTTACAATTTACAATTTCCGAAAATTACAAGAGAAGCCCTTGAAATAGAATAAAGGGGTAAGCTAAAAACGCGAAACAACGCTCGCAATATTTCAAAAGTACGGAAATCGTTTCTGAAAAAAGAAGAAAAACGGCAACGTGGCGATGAGGAAGAGAAATCAATAAACGGACGCCCAACAGCGTTGCCGAGCGCCGCGAATAGTCCCGAACTACCCCGAGTGCAACGACCCTTGCACATCAGTTGGGGTCTTCAGTCTAGACCCAGGCCAAAACAGGGTCCATATTTATAATTAGTGCTATTCAAAACTAATATCTTTTTAAATACTTATTCGAAGAGTGCGCGCAGACGGAACTCGGCTTAACACAAAAACCAAATAGTTCAAAGGAACTAAAAGAATTCAGTCTTTAGTCGAAGTGGACAACACTTGAAAATGCCAAATAAGATTTTGGCGAAATGTCGTGACTCTTCACGGTATGAACGGATCGACACCTGGAATGATTTAGAAACATTATCTACCGTCCGTGTAAATATTAGATGTAATAGTGGTTGTTGAGTGGTTTAAGAGTTGTCAAGATGGCCGAGAAGACGTTGAAGATGATTCACGCCCGCGTCTCCCTTCCACGTCAAAAACGGATGATAATATCGAAAAAATCGGTAATCTGGTTCGATCTGACCGTCACTTAAGTATTCGTGCGATTGCTGAAACTGTAGGTATTGACAAAGAATGCATACGGCAAATTTTACATAACAATTTTAACATGCAAAAAGTGTGTACCAAAATGGTGCCTAAAATTCTCACGTTTGAACAACAAGAAGCTCGCAAAAATGTTTGTACTGACATTTTGAATGCCATTGAAAATGACCCAAACTTATGGGAGAGGATAATAACGTGACGAATCGTGGTTTTTTACTTATGATCCTAAAACGAAGCGCCAATCTATGCAATGGGAGAGTCCAAATTCACCGAAAGCCAAAAAAGCTCGATTAAGCAAATCAAAATTCAAAGCAATGATGATTTTTTTTTCGAAGTTCATGGGATTTTAAACCTTCATTGGATTCCTGAAGGTCAAACTATTAATCAACATTACTACCTTCACGTTCTTGCTGAACTCCGTGAAAGAATAAAGAAAAAACCACACGAATTGTGGAAGGATAAGTCATCGGTTCTCCACCAGGGCAATGCGCCGGCTCCGCGTTGTCTGTCAAGAGGTTTCTAGCCAAGTACTACATCCCAGTGTTAGACCACCCATCTTATTCGCAGGATCTTGCGCCGTGCGACTTCTATCTGTTTCCTAAGGTGAAATCTGCATTAAAAGGAACAAGATTGAAGCTGTTAAAGAGAAAGCGGCAGGTATTCTGAATGAGATGACAAAAGAAGACTTCCAGCACTGTTTCGAACAATGGAAGATTCGCATAGAGCGTTTATTGAAGGTGATAATAAGTAAATATGTTTGAAATCAAAATATAATGTTTTACATCGTCAGTCTCGTTGTTTAATAGTTACACTTCGTATTTAAAAATTTTAATATAACAGTTAACAAAAATTAACAGTTCAAATACGAAGTCAGGGAATTTCTATTATTTCAACAGCTATAATTGCTCATAATTTTTAAGAATATCGTTTAATGGACATTTCAGGTTATGACGGTGACCGGATGGTTGTGTAATAAGAATGTTTGTCAGAGTATACCAAACCACTTCTATCAAATTGACAATTTTCATGCAAAATTGATTTGATGGTTCCGGAATATTTTTATTGGAATTTTTGAAGCACGAAGTTTACATAAATAAGACCCCAAGCCACCAAGCAACTCATGGACAATATCCGTGCTGAAATCGCTGCATTAACGTCAGATAGGTTTTCAAAAGTTATGGAAAATGTGTAAAAAGGACGCAAAGTCGCATCGCTAATGGCTCACATTTAATTGACATAATTTTTAAAAATTAATTAGTCAGGAGTCCTGACACCCCCTGACAAATGCTACCTTTTGATGTGACAACTTAATCTGATGGCTCGATGGTGTAGTAGTTCTTTGTATGTTAGACGAATAAACCAACAATGTATTTAAAAAATGTATAAAATTATTTAATATTGTAGTTCATTTTTTATTTTATTTTATAGCACAAGTTTAAAAAAACTGCGAATTGTTTGCTGCCCCTTTGACTGTTATGAATTTGATGATTTAAGTTTTTTAATTTAACTCATTTACATCCTGTGATAATGCACTTTCTAGGTAAATTCTAATTATAGGTGTACTCGGTTAAAAGAAAATATCTATAAAGGGATATACATTGATTAGGTAACTATGAGTAACAGTATAAACAATACAACACTAATTATAAATAACAATAGGTAATACTAATGATTATTAATACTAAGGATGGACACATCACGATAATATTTTTTATTTTCTACGTCGTAAACATTGTAAATTTTGCGGAAAGTCCAACTGAAAAATAAATGATGTGGGGAGTGTTTATGAATTATTATTCTTAATATCGTAGCTTTTGGTCTGCAAATATAAAACAAGTTTTATGAAGTTGTTATTTATTGGTAAATTTATACAGAGTTTAAAATATTTCAAGTATAATGGAAGATTGCCCCATAAGAACTTTAAAATGAGGCACAACTACAAGTGGTAATCCCGTAATTTTTATTTTATCTTGAAGAACAAATAATGGCATATTGGTATATTTTCAACCGTAACCTTTACATTACCCACCCATTGTTTGTCCAAAATTCGAATATTAACCTATTTGGCTAATCAATCAAGGCCAAAGTATAATTGGAAAAATATGAAAAATATCCATTGAACCGTGAAAATGAGGAAAAGTGGAAAATGTAGCGGGACGTATTACCCCAGTTGTATTTTTAACTGGTATAATACATCCCATTGATATAAAAGATTATATCAGCTTATAAAAATGCAAAATACATATACAAAAAGTCATAAAAAAGTCATGATCATAAAAAAGTTTAAAAAGCTACAAAACATTATAATTAGTAAATTTATGAATAGTATGGGCTAAAGCAATCAGTGCAGAGTGGAATGTTACATGATGAACAAATGTATCTGGTTCTTTTATCTTTTTTTTCCAGTGCACATTTTGTGCAACGTCGTCTGTCAAATGTTGGGATTGGCATATGGTCTCCAATATTTAGTAAAAGCTTGCCTTTTTTTGATCCAGGACCGCTTAATCCACCAATCTTCCTCGTTACTTTGGTTGTCCGTCGTCCAGTCAAAACCATCTGTTCAGCGAGATTGACAAGAAAGTTAAGAAATTTTCCGTAAAAAAATTATAAAAACAATAAATATATTATTAAAAAAATAATATAAAAAAGAAAAATTTTGACAAAAACAGTGAAAACTACTAGTTTTTACGAGAAAAACGTTTACAAACACACATAACAAGATCTGACAACTAAATGATCAAATCAGATTGATAAAGATGGCCGCCCAAGGCCAACAGGCGATTTTACGTCATTATACAGACCCTACACAACCATTGGGACGAATAAGAAGTCAGTTTAAAGCAACTGTTGTGCCACTGGAGCTGATTGTATAATTATGTAATGGTTAAGTTCGGGAATTATTCGGGGGAGATTATTTCTGAATATCAGAAATTTAACATAACCCCACAAAAATAATTCGTGGACATGAGATTGCACGATCAGCTGGACATATACTTTATCATTTTGTGAATGTCGCGTCCAGGAAACTTTTATTCTATAAATTGATTGTCAGGCGAGATGTGACAGAGTCACAGAAAATTGTTTTAAGAAAACATTTTGTATATCCATATTTATTACTTCAGACATATTCAGACATATTCAGACGTTCATATTCAGATTCATATTCAGATTCATATTCAGACGTTCACCAATAACATTAACACCAATTCTATCATCATCTTAAAAAAAAAATAAGATCACTTTTTCAGCCCAAATATCGCATCGAAGAGTGAATTTCTGAGCATGAAGAGGTAATTCTTGAATCACTTGAGAATATTGTCAACCCAAATCTTGTTTAGAAGAAAAAGTAAGAAAAGTTCGTGAATGTGAATCTGAGGCGTTTTGTTTAACCGGGACTACACTCCAATTCACAAAGATTGCGTTCCAATGACTGCCATCTACAACATTGGTAACATTTTAACAACATCGCTATTCTCCAAATCTTCACTACTAATTGCGTTTTATTGCTTTAGCTGAAGAGACATTAACGAGGAATTTATTTCTCTGATAACGAAGATATAATCACTAATATCACCATATTTATTAATCTTTTAGGAGATTATACGAAAAAAGAAATTGTCAAACGTATCAGATTCTAAGTCTATGAGTAGAGTTGGTAATTAATTTGTTGGTTGGTTTCTTGTAATTAACTTTTATACAAAATGCGCGTCTGCGTCTGATGTATTCTTGATGAAGTTCACACATCTGACTTCTGATAAAATTATCTATAACGCTTATTCAGAGATGTGAATCAATATCAATATAACGATCAGTAATCAATGTAATAATCATTTGGATTGGATGTCGATCTTCAGCTAAACAATTGTTCAATGCTTAATACCTAGACTAGAAATTTAAAAAGTTCCCACAAATGAAAACGTACAATAGAAATATTTTATTTGGATTCGATACGGTGTTCTCGGCTTCTCTCTAACACTTCAATTAGCGTTTGATCTGATAACAGTGCTGCCTTCTCCTTTGGAGAGGAGGCAGTCCAACATTTGATGCATCCTCAGTACGAGTTTGACCTTCCTTGAGTCACTTGTTGGACCGTAACAATTGTTTTTATGAATCGGATTTTTCTAGAGCGTTCTGAAAATGAGCGACAAAAATTTCGAACAAGGATGTGCTATCAAGTTTTGTTTCAGACTTGGGTATAGTGCGACAGGAACTGTATCCTGAGAAGGCCGAGACTCGAATGAAAGGGAACCTCTCAAAAAAAAAACGTTGAATTTCAGGAAGTGTTTAATAATCGGTTGACACTCAGAATGATTTGGGAAGAGTTGAATTTGACTCATACAACCGTCATTAGATTCTGACCAATGAATTGAGGATGAAGCAAATTTGCTTGAAAAATTGAAAAACTTTTCGCAGGATCAGAAGGACAGGGGGAAACATGTGTTAACTTTTTGGGGTAGATTGAAAATAATACTCATTTTCTGGAACGTGTCATTACTAACGTTTTAGAATGTACTAGAAAAATCACGAAATGAATTGCTACGGATCACCAAGTGACTCCAGGCACTTCATTCTCATACTGAAGATTACATCAAATGTTGGTCTGTCTTTACTCTAAAGAGGAAGCCAACAGTATTGCCAGATCGAATGTATTACACCACATATCTCAATACTTTATTTACACACTTTGTATTTCAGAAGGGGGGTTGCATTCTGGAATTTGGGGTGTCGCAATGTGTTCAAAAAGTAAGACCAGTATACGAAACATCCTTTTATTAAAGTATTTTTGAATTAAAAATAAGTATTAGAAAATTAAATATTACCGGGTAACAATGCTACGTGATTAATCACAACAAATTAATCACGTAACAACATAATAAAATAAATTTAAAAAAGTAACAGCCAAAATTGTATGAAATAGTAATTTAATGCGACCGTTGATTTCGTTTTTCACTTAAAATTTTTTCTATACGTGGATCATTATAAACAGACATAACCAAATTATTTTCCAGTGATAATAGACGATTTCTATATTTAGTTTTTAAAGCCACCATAGACACGAGAAGCTTTTTTCGCATAGGTAAGAAGTAGCGAAGGGGATCAATGTTTTGAAGGCTTTCGTTACTAGGCTTCCGTATTCACATCGTCGTGCTAGCCAAGACTTATCTAAATCTTGAGTTAAAAATTCTAGTTTTAGAATTTTGTCAGTCGATATTTCAATAAGTTGGTTGTGAATCTCAATAGGTAATTCAGCAGCTGTCACAACATTTTCATTAAACGGATTGAGAACCCATCTTTTCGACAAACCATCGTTGTTGTCTGGAAAATATTCCAGTAACTGAATGTTTTCATGCACTCCAACACGCCATCAATAACAGAATTTTCTAAAAAGATATTTTTGGTAATATAATCCAAGTTAAAGTGAATGCATCAGAATTGCTTTTCTCAAGGCATATAATCCAAATACCAACCTTCTTGATGTGAAGGCATTGACTTTGTCTGTCATTAATTATGTGGAAATATATCACTCAAGTAAGCCAACAGTAATAAAATTTGTACATATTGTAAAAACTCTGAAAATGAGCTTTTTTTATCTGTAAAAAAGATTTTCAATTCATCTCGCTATTCAAAAAGCCTCGTTAGAAAAGTTTCCCTCGTAACAAACACTTGACTTCAGTAAAACAGTTTGTCTATTCCATATGTGGCATAATATATTTTAATTTTACTATCACACCGCTGTTCTTCCTCGTTATGGCTTTCGAGTAATCAATACATATCGCAATACATTTATTAAAGTCTAAGTTTTCGTTTTGTGTTACATCAATAGACATTTTAGAGTTATTTGCCAGTTAATTTAATTGATTTAATCTCACATTCGTATCGGACAAAACACAAAAATTGCCCCAAGTTCGACACGTATGTTGACTCGCCAAACTGAATAGCAAAAATTTTACTTCATTTATCACTCGATATTGTGCCATTTGAAAGTGGTATAGTTTTCTTTTTTGCTTCTTTCAGACTTATCTTCACATTGACCATATCAATGGCAGGGAATAAAATGAGTTTTGCCGAAATCGTGTGGGTCTTAGACTCCCCAGCCACTCGTAATGCTACTAAATAGGATGCTTGAAATGCTGCGGCCTCATTACGGCTTGTTTGTTGATAGCAATTTGTTGATTTTTCAAGACGAGTGATTTACGCTCGAAAAATTCTAATCATTTGTTTGGTAAAGACGGGTGTTTTGTTTCCAGATGCCTGATTCATTTTGAAGGCTTCATGCTTTCCGCGGACAACAACACATGCGTCTGGTCATCCAAGGCAATGAATCCATAATTTTTATATAAGATAAAAGAAAAAAGGGTTACACCAATCTTGTAGCTCCCTATTTGTGGGTGTGTGCGGTATTTCGGTATAAAGCTGGGTCCACATCAATACAAATTTGCGTTCTGCGAGCTGTATGTGTTGTATGTAGTGTGGCTGCGCGGCAATGTAGACGCTCTGACACACAAAGTCACACAAATATTGTCACCGCACAGCACGCATACGAACCATCTGTTGTCCAAACCAGATAATTGAAATATATTGTTCCAGTAAATTCAACACACACGCAAAATTGTATTGGTGTGGACCCAGCTTTAGTGTAACGGCCCATTCACACATACATCCGTCATTGATGATTATATAGTTCTTTACAGGTAATTAAACATGTTATAAGATACTGAATAGATTAATAAGTAAATTATAAGATATGTGAGAAATTTTCTATAATTCTCCTTCCTAAAAATATTTTTCTTGTGGTTGGTGAAACCGTATTTTGAAATAAAATATAAATTAGGCTAATTTATTTCAGTATCTTCAATGCTTTTGGTGTTATTTCATGTCTGGACTTACAGCTTAACGTAGGTTTCGAACTGATCATTAGCCGAATCAGTAGCCCTCAAGAAGGTATCAGAGGTCATCATCAGATGCCTCTGAAGGCATCCAGTCTTACCCATTCTCGAATTGGCATGACTGGCGATTCCTTGGCGGATTGAAAATTTCTTTTTACGGAAAATACAAATTTATCGGTTTCTCGGCATTCTTAAGAACTAGGCCTATTTTATTTAATAAATTTTGTGTGACAAATTATTTTGTGACAAAGTAGTTGTGAATCAACCCTTGGTTATGTGTTTACCCATAAGTCTATCAGGAAGCCTACCGACTGGCGAGTGACCAACGTAGAACACTTCTCAAAGGCATCCGGCCTTACCCAGCCCTTAACTGGCATGACTGAGGGGTAATTCGTTGTTTGATTTTACACTCTTGCCTAGAAACAAACACATATATTTAAGTGTAGTTATATGTGTGTGAGTATGTGAATATGTAAGTGTATAGGCGGGGGGGAGTAATACGAATAGAAGAAAGAAAGAAAAAAGAAAACAACCATCCGAGCGCTGGAATCCAACCAACTACCGCGCCAACTGCGGTTTCGGCACAGCAGCGGGAGGCCGTCCGTGCGAACGTGAGCGGCTATTGATTAGTTTAAAAAGTTACTTAATGCAACCAGGATTAATTAAAATTTTACAAAAATTTAGTGATAAAAATTTAGTTTTGCATTCCGAGAAAATCATTATGTGGTGTGCCTTATGACCCGGATAACATAAACGAACAAAACGTTTTCAAAATGCAGAAGGAAATGTGGTTACGTCTCATTGAGAGCGGTATCGATCGAAGTTACTAGATTTTATGTGGCTAGAATTAAATGAAAGTAAATGATGTGATTTCAACACGGCATCGCCACATATTATACCCTGCTATTACTAGTGACTTAATCCAACAAAAATGGGGCGAATTGATAATTTTTAAGAATGACACTGTGACTTAATTGCTTTGGATTCATTTTTATGGTACTATTTAAAATCAGTGGTCTGTGCAAATAAAATGGGACGGGATCATGAAATTATCGAATCCTATAAACGAAACCCACAAAGCCATTTAAGTGATGTTACATTCACAACATAGAATAGCTGGGTATAATTCAGTAACAATAAACTGATTCTATCTCAAAGGGTTTTTAATAAACTAATATATTAATTACATAATCCAATCCATTTTAAAAATATCTGTTAGTGTATATGATGGTATCATTAGCCTACCTTATGTTATTTATGCATACTTAAAGATCTTCTAATTATCTATTCAGAATAAACCTAAAATATCAGCGAGAATAATACACATATTTGACGAATTTCTATTTTTATTTCTGCGAAATAAAGAAATTTTATTATGTTTGTCCAGACTACGTATGACGCTTATATCGTGCCCATCTAATCTAATTTCATTTAAAACCTGAAATTAATTAATTATGATAATACCAGGATTAAATTCGAAAATGTTTTCTTGTAAACGTTACTGTATATTCACCAGCTTAACCTCGACATTTTATTTGATTAATTGTTAGAGTACTGTGATAATTTATTTCTAAATTAGATTTTTTGTATCATCTTCTGTTTACAAGTTAATTATGATATGTTTTTACTAAGCTTCATAAATGAATTCGAGAATAAAGTGCAAAGTCAGATACTTTTCTGATAGATGGCCGTACGATCAAAGGTGATTGTATTTTTGAAAAGTAGTTTCCTCTCACTTCATGTAAATGTAAATTTCAAGTTGATATAGTTTTCTTTTGACATTCTTCAAAATCAGATAAGCTTGATATGTTTGCTATCATGAAAAAAAGCGTGAAAGCATGAAAATTTTGTGGATTGATTAAATACTACTTTGCTTTGGAAAAGGGAAAGATGAGCATAGAAGAGTTCATAAAAAACAGAAAGTTCTGTTTTATCACAACCGCGAAATTGGTTAATTTGCGCTAGGAATTGATGTCATAGCCACTCTATTTTCTGGATTTGGTCCCCTCTGACTTTTTTTCTATTTCCAAATATGAGCCAGCTGCTTTAAAGCGACACCCGACGATAACCTTAGTTGTTCATGTACCTGTAATCGTAAATTCGTTTCTTACTTTATCATTTCAACATGAGGAAGTAGCTGGCTGGAAAGAAATTCACAACAAATGAAGAGATCATCTCCGCAACAGAGGCCTACTTTGTAGAGTTCGACAAGACGTATTTTTTGTTCTATCTTAACATACGCGGGTAATTATTTCGCTATTAGGTATACATTAAAATATTCTTTTAATTTTTTGAGTGAAGTGTTACCAAAAGTTTTAAATGCTACAAAACACAAAATTATAATTAATTTGGCTAAATACGACAATTTATTGAGGGTAATTCTGTGTTGGTAAGCAGTAAGGATGAATTAAATTGAATTATACTTAATGCAGAAATACAGGGTGACAGCGTAGTGGCAGCCATGAGCAGGTGGCAGTACTGCGGGGGACTGACCTTGCGCAAGTAAACACTTTGCCATTTTAGTAACTATGGATCAGTGGAACGGGCAACGGGAACGTTAGCCATAAAAATGTTTTATAAAAACAGTGATAGTTTGGAAGCTGCATTTGAGTTCCGGCGTTTTTACAACTTAGGACGACATCATGGTGCCGCCCCACTAAAACACGCGATAGAAAGTTGGATTAATAACTTTAAAGAGACTGGATCTGCTTTAAAGAAGAAACCAACAGGACGACCAATTCGTAAGCAAGCAGCAGCGGTTGAAATCTACCGAGAAAGTGTTTGCAGAATTCTTCATTTAGATATGAAATGTCATCCATACAAGCTGCAGATAGTGTAATAACTGAAGGAAACCGATTACCAACTGCGATTAGAATTATGTCAACAAATGATAGCAAACACAAACAATGACGATGAATTTCTAAGCTGCGTAAAGTTGTGGATGCCAGATAAGGCCCATTTTCATCTCGCAGGTTACGTGAATAAGCAAAACTACCGTTACTGGACAGACACAAATCCTATCACACAATCCATTTATTGGATTGTTAAAAAGTTCCCGTTTTTGTGTCACCTTGTACTAATGAATCTGCCAGTTCTTTCTTTATAATTTCTCTCGTAGCTTAAATATCCTTTATTACACAATTTCATTTAAATATTAGTGAAGACTGATTCAGGTGATTTTGATGGGAGTTCAAACACTGTGCATTTATAGTGTGAATTGTGTATGAAAGTTCTGTAGAGCTCGAAACACATGGTTGTCTGAGAGTACCAGTTCTTAGCTATATGATAGGTACTCAAGATGTTACTAAGCTAACTTGTATTTTTAAGCTTTAGCAAGATTTGCAAATGTATATACCCGACATGATTTTTGAGATAAAGATTTCTGTATATAATAATTTTAATAATTCTTAGTGATGTGTTGCTTAAAATATAGAAACTTGTTTTCTTTGCGTTTAAGTACCACATCGGAAGCACAAATATGATCTCGGAAATTTTACAATCTTACGTGTCTTTAAATAGCGATCGTAATCAACCATAATCTTGATTACTTTCAGAACTATGATTATCAATGGTAATAGGTTGCTTAATGTGGTATGGCATTTTTTAAATGAAAAGGGAATTACTGTTGAGCAAAATTATTAATGCTGATTTATATATATATATATATATATATATATATATATATATATATATATATATATATATATATAAATATATATATATATATATATATATATATATATATATATATATATATATATATATATATATATATATATATATATATATATATATATATATATATCAGAACTGATATAGTTGAATCAAAGGAAGAAACTCCAAAAAGCTGTTATTTTTGTTCAATGTTCCTAAATCATTCCGGGTGTCACGACGTTGCCACCCCCAACAAAGAGTTGAACTCTTCACAGAAATGGTCGTGACTCTTCGACACACACACACATATATATATATATATATATATATATATATATATATATATATATATATATATATATATATATATATATATATATATATATATATACTTTTTACAGCGCACCACAAAATGCGTTGTTTAAAATAGTGCCGAGTTAAAATTTAATGGAACCTGATATTGAAGTCTATTTACTTTAGTAATGAGTTTCAATTTTGTTTAGATTATATTAGACGTAGGTGGTTTTGCCGTTTTCGGGATGAAAAGATAAAGTTTAAATGCAGCTGTGTATCTGAGATAATGCAACCCAGCATTAGGCCGGGTAACTTTAAGCTTGACCAAATTTAATCCTTCAGCAAAATATCGACAGACCGCATACAACTCATCAAACAGTGCAGTTTTTAGAACTCTTGAACGATTACCCCGACTGCTAGCAACTTTAAAGCATAATTAATAAACGAACTTAAAGCATGTAAAGAACGTGTCTGGGATTCCTTCCCATAAGAGGACATATATAATCTAAGTCAGTCAATGCCTCGAAAATGTAACATGGTGTCATGGTGAATGTTACAACTCATGGTGTCATGGTGAATGTTACAACTCATGGTCTTATGGTGAATGTTATTAATTTTTTTTGTATCGAAGTATGGGGAATTTACTTCATTTTTTTAATTATATAACACCGTCATGGTATATATAAAAATGACAAAATGTCTCCAATATAATATTTAAATTATAATCTAATGTAATAAGTGATATTCCGGAAAATTTTATTTTATCTTGAAGGACAAATAATGGCATTATGTTTTGAAAATAATGTCGTTCAAATATTCCTTTCAGCTTCGTGTAATGGAATGTATTCTGGAGACCCAATTTTGGCAAAAAAATTATTTTTTCTCTTTTGCAAACAAGGATAACTGCAGGGTTTAGGCCGATGAAACTCCTTTACAGATTCAAAAGTTACCTCTTCATCCTCACACTAGCTAGAATTTATATTTTACTCAATCTGTTCCTGGTTAATTACAGTCTTTAGGCCTATTTTAATTCAAAAAAATATGTTTTTTTTAATAAAAGTTTGGTAGCATATAAAGTAGGCACTAATTGATATCACAATTACTAAAATGGCGATTTTGATTTTTGATATGCACAACGTCTGAGACAACTAGCTTGGAATAAATTCAAAATGTTCATATTTTAATTTTTTATTTCAAAAAGGGCAAGAACGCTGCGAGGGGCAGATAAAAATCAATATTTGTTTCACTTACGGAGACAGTTCTGTTGGGGAGATCAGAGTGTAAAAGTGGTCCTTTCTGAACCACCTGCGGTCCATTCAGGGGCGGAGATTTGCCCTGGAAGACCGGCAGAGTGTTGCTGTCCTTTCAAGCACTGATGTCGAGGAAATAAAGGCCATAAATAGGCGAATCCATGCGCCGCGGTGCGTGAGATAACAGATAAGGTAAATATTGCTAAATCAAGCGTTTTTGACCGTGTGAAAAAATTGAATACGTCTGCCGATACCCACCTACAGAATCAGGGACCCACACAGTTTGAACTTCTTCCACGTAATCAATTCATCAACCCCGAATGCTATTGTTTAAAAAAACCGCCCAGAATTAGCAAGCAGAAAAGGCTTTGTGGGAAGGACCAGGCAGAAATTGTTGAGCTTCAATAGGAATATTTTGCCCTATCCATCTTATTTACCGGACATCGTATACTCGCACTACCATCTGTTTCTCTCCCTCCAAAACTGTTTAAATGGGAAAGCTTTTAAAATGGTAGAAGAGGTGAAAATCAACCTGTTGGCATTTTATTTAGCAATAAAGATGCTACTTTGTGGCAAATAGGCCTTATGGTCCTACCACTACTTTGACAAAAAGTTGTAAATAGTAATGGTAATTAAAAATTAGACTAAATAAATAATAGGGGGACCGAAAAGTAATAAAATTTTCTTCGATGAGCTCATTCACAGTCAGTTTGTGTCGAGACACGGCCCCGCTAACAAGGAAGTTTTGTTGTTACGTTCAAGCTTGATTGTAGATTTAATTTTTCAGTTAAAAAGTTTTTGTTCTACCAAGGAGGAAAGATGTCAAGGCCAACAATAGAAGAAGAACACTTACGTCATGGTATGCTATTTTTGTTCGATCAAGGAATGAAGGCAAACGAAGCGGTGAAAAAACTTACCGATACTTACGGGGATATTCTGAAACTAAACAAGTGCCATAGATGGTTTAAAAAGTTTAAAAATGATAATAGGAATCTCAAAGATGCCGCACGAAAAGGACGATCCCAAAAATTAGATGATGATATCCTGATGGCGATGGTGGATTCAGATCCTCGTCATACAATTGAGGAATGAATTATCACCGAAGATTGGTTGTCCATGGTCTATAGTTCAGAATCATCTTCGTCACATAGAAAAATTGTACAGACAAGGAATTTGGGTTCCTCATGAATTGACGGAGACGCCGCTCTATCAACGGCGTACCATCTGCGCGTCTCTTTTGTTTCGCTATGAAGCCGATCCGTTTTTGTGACAAATTGTAGAGTGCTATACAATAATCTTGCATGAAAAAGACAATGGCTTTCTTCCGGAGAAGCACCTGTTCCGACACCTCGACCATCACTAGCGATAAAGAAGGTCCTAATTTGTGTGTGGTGGGATTTTTCTAGAATCATACACTATGAATTGCTTGAACCTGGCCAGACCATTACAGCGACAGTGTATTGTGAACAACTCGAGCGAATGAAGAAAGGGCTCATAAAAACGATCTATTTTGATCAATAACAAAAAAAGGATCCTTCAGCACGATAACGGGAGGCCTCACGCTGCAAAAATAATACAGGAAAAAATAACGGAGCTTAGATTGGAACTTTTACCTCATCCACCCTATTCACCAGATCTCGCGCCGTCGAATTACCACCTTTTCAGATAATGTTCAATCATATACTGCAATGAGTAATAAATAAATATTTATATATTGGTCTTGGTTCTATTTTAAATGGCTTTATATTATAATCTCTACTCATACCACATTTGTTGTTTTGTTATAATTAATATCAACGGGTTAATAAGTATTTTCAAAAACAGTTTATGAAATCTTAAAACAAACGATAAACAAATATACAGCTGGTTTCTTAGAGTAGACATTTAAAATTTGATTATTGTGTTGACAAGGTAAGTGGATTTCTTTTAAACGCTGATATTATTAAAGAGGTTACGTAGATAAGCCACTGTGAAGTATAAGAAGATGTATTTTGCAAAGTATAATCGTTAAATTAAGCTGCTTCACAATAATTACCTAACGCCAGCTCTGTAATTAATTCAATCTATTGTTTCTGCCATAATTCTTCGACAAGGCCAACAAGATAAATCTCCATCACTGTGAACTGAAGACACTAAAACTTGGCATTTTCAGGTTTTTTATATTTAAATCTCGTAACATCTAGTATTTTTTACGTGGTAAATTATGGCTTTGTATACACGTGCAATAATTATATGCGAAGTTATCAAAGCAGTAAGGAAAATCCTTGATTTTGGTTGTTTCGTTCGGTAAATTTAAATCATAAAAAGTTGTATATATCGGATTAGCCGAAGGGTAATGGCAATTAAATATATAAGAAGCTATTTTTGCTGCTTCATTTTTGCTTGCATATTTTATATAATTTGATCATTCTCGGAAGAATACAGTATATTTGTTGTTCTTTGCCACTTTAATTAATCATTATGGATCCAAACGTACATAGCTCTAAACTTGAAGAAATTTACCACTAAACACCAAATCACTTTTTTTGAACTGCTCAACGCACGTTTCGCTAACCATGTTAGCATCATCTCCTGAGTTTCTTCAAGTATAGTATTTCACATCAAAGGTTCCAATAGAAGAATTGATGTACATAGCTCTATTTAAATACACAATAAAAACTACGCAGGTCAACAAATTTAAACTTTTCAGAAGTAACATTGATGAAAATAGGTATATATGTAGTATTTTGTAGTCTTAAATCCTAAAATGATAAGCTAAGTACTGTAACACTTACAGTTTTTTTGTTACAGGGCCTGTGGTGAAAAAAAAAATTGAAAACGACATATTTTGTACAATTTAATATTTATTTAATATAAAAATTTAAAACGTGTTGAATCTATGCAAATACATTACTGAGGATTATGTGAATAAAAATATATTACATGAGATCACTTATTCCTTTTTGCTCTGTAACATCATCTCTTTTTAACAACCAGCGGTAGTCGCCCAACATAGATGGGTTCCAGCCTCCCTGGTATCTTACTTCCACCATTCTGATGTCCTGGTGAAACCTCTCTCCTTATTCGTTGCATCCAAATTTCAAGGAAAAAATCCAAATAGGAGTGTGTCCAATAAGGACATGCGACCCCCTAGTATAAATAGAGTTCATCTACTTAACTTAAAGTTTTCATCTTTCTTGTTGCCCAGAAATCGTTTCGCTACACTTACAAAACACTTCCAAGCTGCCAATTTCTATTCATTTAATTTTTCTTGAAAACGGAAAACACTTAGAAGCTTCCTTATTTGAGAATTGAACTTTTATATTGATGTCCAATTTGGCACCTAAAATAGAAAAGATAGCCTTTATTGATTACCTCGGATTTAGATCTAGCTTGTAACTTTAAAATAAATCGTCCGCATATATAACAAAACGTATACGCTGGATATTTGCAAAATCGGCCACTAGAACTTGCTATTTTATATAAAATGGACTTAAACACTTAACTGTACTGTAAACGAGACAGAAACAAACCAAACTATACAAAACAATAAAACTCCCTTTAAAGATTCGTAGAATATTGTGGAAATACCCCCTCTATGGTCTTATGGTAATCCCTATATTGTCCAGTCCAAATTTAAGTACAAGTAATTTCAATTATTCCATGATATAAAGGATAAACACGTGCTTGAAAATGGGACGTGCTCGGTTATTTCTGTGACAAGGTGTTTCATGTTAAAAGGAGCATTCTCATCGTTACAAAAATTATGTCGACCTGTGCTATTGTTAAACAATTCCTACCTGTTGCGACAAATTCTGACAACTATCTCTTTAGAATACAGTACAGTAGTAACGGAAAAATATTTGATTGATTTTTAAAATTTTCCTTTATTTTAACTGTACTAAATTTTATACCGTTATTAATACAAATTAATATATATTATTATATTAATACATAAAATTATATTATTTTTAATGAAACTATATTACAATTAAAGAAGCAGTTGTTAATAACGTACGGATTTTTCAGGGGAAAAATATTTCAGCAGTTGGCTTTGCTTATTTCAGTTTTTCGCTTTAAAGTAATAAATAACTTCAGTACACAAAAATAAAGAAATTTACTGCAACATTTTTGGAAATTAGTAAAAAATCTTAGTGTAGGGGTGGATCTATTAGTAATCATTATGATCCTAAATGGTCGGAAGTCTGTAGACTTAGTTCGAGAACATTTTTTCCAAAGTATTTTAAAAATTGGGTACGCAACTAACCGCACATGACGTAGGTGGGAGTGACGGAAGAAAGGCTGCTCTATAATGCAGAAGAAAGTTGATTACATCTCCTTAATCACCAGATATTATTTTGATTGAGAACTTATAGCAAATAGTGTGTAAATTCTTTAAAAGCTGTATTATTCTCAAAATTGAGATATACAACAAGTGATATAACAAAACAATTAGTACAGTCAATGCTGAGATTGTATGCTGTCATAGATAAGAGTAGGTACAGTACAAAATATTGAAAGTTTTTTTGATCCAAAAGCTGCCAACCCGTACTGGACTAGCGTGGCTGATTACGATCAATTCTTTTAACACCGCTTTACAGTTTCAAACACGGCCGAAGGGACAACTACATACGGCAGCAGGTAAACTTACTCCAAGGCAGAGGGTACTAAGAATCACCGGGTTAGGCCAGGCTGCCATTGGACTTTAGACATTGCAACGCTTAACATTGGGACAATGAAAACGGATGCCCGACTGCAAAAATTGATGATTGAACGTGACAACATACATTAGGATATAGTAGGGCTATGTGAAACCACGAAGAAGGGGCGAAGAGCTAATTAAACGGTATATAACTGGTTATGGATTGTACACTCGTGGTAGAGAATGGACGATGTGGTGGAATTGGATTTATTATCAATCAAAAGCTGAAGGACAGTGTTGTAAAATTTGAAAATATATCTGAATGACTAATCCAATACGTCATTCAGATGAATAAAAAGTTTAAGATTGAAATCGTCGAGGCTTATACACCAACTATAAGCAATAAGAGTGAGGAAATTGAGGAATGTTATGATAATGTGGTCTAGCTTTTAGACAAAGGGAAGTGTAGATACAAAATCCTGAGGTCAGTTCAAAAACTTCAGGTAGCCAGAGGGGAATTGAAATATGTATACTTCGTATTACAAAGTGGAATAAAAAAATCTGCATATGGATCAGAGAACAAACGAAAGTGTGCGTGAAAGAGTAAAGGAACTGAAATGGAGCTGCATGGCCATAGAACTAGGCGATGTGATGACAGGTGGACCAAGGCCACAGGTAGGCTAGAGTGGATATCGCTTGTTCACAAACATCCAAATATGTTGGTATGTACCCGAATAGCAGAGGAAAGCCGAGAATCGCTTGAGTTGGAAGCAACTGAAATTTCAGAATACCCAGGTAGATTACAGGTGAAACCAACAGAACAACAGTTGGACTCTTCGCTCGAAGCAAGCAACATTTGAAAATGCCAAATGACATTTTGACGAAACGTCGAAACCCGGAATATATATAGAATCCGGGACCGGTTTCTGGCCTTAATAGCTGTCACCAGCTGGGCTTGAGCTTAACGCAAAGAAACCTTTTAAAGGCAAATAGTAAGGGCCGAGCCATATTTGGACATTATGATAACTGGCCAATATATAAATAATAGATTATAATTCAAATCTTATGTAAACAGTTTTGGAAATGGGACATGAAAAGGTCCCTAAGTACTTCACAAATGATGATATTATTAGGAAAAGATGAGCGTGAAAATGCTGATACAGTTGAAGTACAGTATGTATTCCTTGACTACAATAGCAAGACTTGCATGCTACACGATGGAGCAGCTAGCCACCTATCTATGTTTAAGGACATATTCTTCAATAAACTGTTTCGCGCTTATGTAATGAAATCGCTCCTGTTTTATATACCTCAACAAGTTAACTATTACATCAAATGCGATGCGAATGTTCACCTCTCGATACTGTTATTTTAAAGAACTCTTTTTACTTTTCATAAGCAGTTATTTTTATATGGGTAGTAACTTTACTTTAGTTAAACAGATGAAAAGCGTTAAAATTAATGACCGAAGGAGGTATATGAAACCCCTCTCAAATGTTTCGAATATCACCGAGGAGCGTTATTTAGAATAAATGGACATGATGCTTAAATAATACTTTTATTATCAATACATATTCGTCAAACAATTAAAGATAAAAACTTCCTATTTACCCAAAGTCCATTTACTAGTTCTCAACCTTAGATTCGTCACCGGAAGAACATCAAATACGGGAGAACTATTCTATTAATGGCATAGTTAACGAGTTAATCCTTGAAGTATATGAGGTGCATAAGAAATTGAACTAGAGTAATATATTTATTACTGGCATAAATGTGATTCTCTCTAGATATTTAATTAGCAGAACTTAATATGGAAAACAAGTATTGTCAATGGTTGAAACATGTCTGGAATTTATTTATTTATTATAATAAATATACAATGATTCAATTTTTTTATAAATCTCATTTTAAGAACTAGTAAACATTTTTTTTATAATAATGGATTTTTGTTCATGTTGCGAAAATATAATTATTTTCTTGATCTGGAAAAGAACCAATATTAAAAGCCAAAATCAAAAATATGCAATCAGTGCAATAATGAATAAGTTACCATGGTTATTATAATACTTTGTAAATATACGAGGCATGGACTGAATTAGAAGATCTATATAATCTTAAGGCAAGGTATTACCAATAAATCTGAAGACCTTGATGGCCAGTCCAGGACCTCTATCGGTTTTGGTGAGGGATTTTTGGGTTTGAATATATATCTCAACCTCATCCAAAAATAGTTTTAATAAAAATTAAGGTTTTAATTTATAATAATCCATAATCAATTGAAACGAACGTAATATTTGCTTTAGAAATATTCTACACAAGAATGAATGAAATAATCTTTTAAAAATGATGACTAAAAGATTCGAAGAACCGAGAAGCTGGGAAGAGGGGTTGAAGTATACAAACAATGAAGGATGGGTTTGGCTGTTGAATGTTTTCAGGCTTCGCTAAAGAGCCGGCAATAAACTTAAATGTCATAAAGATAAATACTTTTATATGGTTTTTACATGTGGTTTCCTCCAGTAAGAAATAAATAGTAGTAAGTTCGCTATCTATCTGGGGTCCACCATTACCAATATAGGAGGAAGCGAATTCGAAATCAAACACCGATTGGCAATTGCTAGAACGGCTACAACTAAATTGAACAGAGTGTGTCGAGACACGGCAATTTCAAAAGCTACAAAGCTCAAGCTAGTCCACGTGCTCATTTTCCCCCCTTCGCAACGTATGCGGCAGAAACGTGGACCGCGATGCAAATGGACCGCAGAAAGATGTTTCAATATTTTTATCTACTGTAATTATATGAAATTTTAGGTTTAAATTGAAATTTAATTGATAGGTGTTGAAAATAATAAATATATGAAATATTAAACAAAACTTAATACCATTTATTTGGAACAATTAAACCATTATAACTCGTTAAAGAAAACGCAAACAATGCCAATAGATAGGCACATTTTTTTCACCCACTCAATAATTCCCTGCTACTATGATATACTTATGCCAAATATTTTTTATAGTCTGTCATCATAACATTATAAATTAAACGCATTTTTCTCTCTTTTAAATAAGACGTAGTGTCGACATCTTTAACACATTTTGAAAATCCTTGACCTTCCTTGTTTCATTTATTGAATACAAAGTAATAAAAATATAAGATTGTATAGGCGTAATATACCCAATACCGTAACTAATTCCTGTGAATACCGATATTATATTAAATATATTTTTAATAATTTTAATGCTATTAAAACATGTTAATCATGACAGCTCATTTTAGCAACCTAAACAAAGATTCTTTGATAAAATGAAAAAGTAACGAATATTTATATGCTATTATAAGTTTAAATTTAAAAGTAATGATTCATCGGTATTTTTCATTTAGTATACATTGCAATAGTCTGCGATGGTTAAAATTCTATAAATTGAAAAGAACTCTTAAAATGCAAATAATGATGATATATCAAACTATATACACAGAATGTCGGAAAAATAATGGAATTTTTTAAATTTAAAGGAAATTACTAGCTCCATCTATAGAAACAATAAAACGAGAATGCCATCATTAGAATCGATCAACAGATTTTTTATTGTTGTTGTATTGAATTTATAGCGCTTTAAGTGACAGTACCTTTTGTCACCTCGTCACAAAAACACGATGGAGCAAAGAGCTAATATTAACTTTTGTTTGAAGCTCGGTAAAACTTTTACAGAAACATTTGAATTGATGAAAAAAGTTTATGGTTATGTTTGCTTATCCCGTACACGTGTAGTCGAGTGGTTCGGTGAGATGGTTAGCGGAGAAATTAAATACGACCAAAAACATGATCCACGAAATTTTGACAAAGGAATTAAATAATCGAAAAATCAGTGGTCGATTTATTCCTCACTGGTATTTCAAGTATTTCGAATCTCAAACAAAGCGCAACAGTGCCCCATGGAAGTCCCAGAAGACAATGTTGATTTGTTTTTACGACTCTAAAGGTATTGTACTTCGGGAATTCGTTCTACAGGTTCAAAATGTCACTGGTGAATATTATCAAGCTGTTACGGAGTGTTTGTGGAAGAGAATCGTTTGAGTGAGAACCGAATATCGAGCGCCGGGAAGTTGGTTTTTACGGCACCCTATTATAATAGAAATAACGCCAAAACCTTTTCAAATTATACGCATCGATGTATTTATCTATAATTCTAAACACTACCACATATTAGTGGATGCATTCTCATCTCTCATCTTACGAACAAGCTACAGAATCATTGAAAAAAATTAAATAAATATTAAATAATTGCACTCATAAAGTATTTTTCATTTATTAGAATACCTAAAAAAATATAGCAGATAATGGTGCAGAATTTAAAAATATAACAATCAAAGACTTTTTAAACTTTTTATTCCAATAAAAAGATTTTATTCCACAGTGATAAACACTTAAGATTACTCGAAGATATTATTCTAATATTCTTTAATAATGACATATATAATGTATTTAACTTTACCTCATTTGAAAAAACCTTTAGACATACCAATTTTAGAGATGCCAATGAATTATTTAATTTGAAAAAAAAAACATTATAGTGATTATGCAGAAAATTACAAGCTAAAAATTGAGAAAATATACGAAGATATAAAAGGAAAGTTACAAAAAGAGAAAATTATATTTAAAATGTACTACAAAGGAAATGAGAATTTAAAATTCAAAATCGATAGAACAGTATCCTTGGGCAAGATCCAAAAATAATTTCTTAGGACCGTCTACTATCACAAAAATGCTAGAAAAAAATAGATAGCAATCACTTTAAAGAAAAAACCAACCAAAAAAGAGATAACTGATATTCAAGGACTAAGGAAAGCCTTTATTGTTATAGATGTACCGGAGTCATCGGATATCCAAAATACTACTTAATAAACGACAATCCCACTTTTATATCATCTCTTAAAATTCCTATTCTCTATTAAATTAGGAAATATCCTTAATAAAGTCAATTCATGGAAATTCAGACAAATATTTGATATATCTAATTTAATCGATCAATGCATTAATTATCATTGTATCAACACATTAAATATCAATTATCATTGCATCAACACATTAAATATCAATTATCAATGCATCAAAACATTAATTATCAATTTTCACGTGCCTAAATAAAAACACGTCACGTGTCGAAAATACAACATATTTCAGAAATATATATTAACAATTTTTATAACTGAGCAAAAGAGATCCAAAAGGAAATCAATATCCCGAAAAAGCAAGCAAGCAAACAGAGAAGCAAATTAATCATTTGCTTAAAACTAGAGTAAAAAGTGAACTAATTAAAGGATTAAGAATGATAATAAAGTTTATCACTGGTAATCAAGTGATACCAAAAAAATTATAAAGCCATTAAAACACTTGCAGATAATCAGCAAAAATCACCGCCAAAAATCAAATATCTCTCTTTGGAAACTTTATCGATAAATTTAAAAATCAGAATCATATGGGAAAATCAAATGTTAATTAAGGAACGAATAAATTCATTGGAAAATATTCTTTATTCGACTGAAGCTGATTACTTATATTCATTTTATTCTTTTTTAGTACAATGTACACTGTTAAATGTTATGTTAACATTCCCTAAAATAAATATTCTTCTTAACTACATATTGAACCAGAAGAACTATTAAACGAAATTGAAATTATTTCATCTTACTTCATAAATTATAGTAAAGACTACCTTTTCAACCGACCATTTACTATGATTTTTTTAATTATAAGAATTTAAAGTTATTCTGAAAGAAATATAATAATTTACATTTTAGAAATACTGGTCGGTGAGAATGAAAGTTATGGTTATTATCATGTGTACCCATATCCTGTCAATTTTAATGGCACTCTCTATATCATTATTTCGAAATCAAAATATATGATTATAAATAAAAATAATTTTGCTCTACATACATACATTTGTGTCAAAAGTTCGCATTGCATGAGATGGGCAATAATCTGCCCATTTTCAAAATTTCACTGCACTATTGATTTGAAACCCCCAACACTTCATATTATGTTGGTTCTTATAACTCCGAAACGTAGTCTATTCAAGGATCTCTATATCACTAATTTCTATGTGTGTCCTGAGAAAAGTTCCTCCTTTGGTATGAACCCATCTGGAAGATTGGCGTTTCTATTTTGCCACATTTCTAAACTAGTTTGTTGCGGTATATTGGTAAGATTCTCTGTGGAAACTCTTTTTAGATTTGCGTCGGCGACGAGCAGGTTGATGTCCAGATAGGGGATGACTCCAAACGTAGACTGTACCACACCGGGCATGCGTACTCCGCGGCTGAATAATACAAGGCCAACGTTGTTCTTACTGTTCTGGGTTGTGCACGCCATGTAGTGCCCGCTAGTTTGCTTACGATGTTGTTTCTAGCAACAGTTTTGTTTCCGTAATGTCCTTGTCGCTTGCCTGTTTTTTAGGTGGAAGGCGCAGGTTTGGATCTTTGAAGGGTTAGGTTAGAGTTGATTCTCCTCCTCCTAGCAGTCGATGGTTGGCTGTATCGTAGGCCGCGGTCTATAAAGACGGCTTTGGTGATGCATCTTTCCCTGAATCCATAATCGATGTGTTGTATTAATTTCATTTTTTCATCATTTGCCCGATCTAAAACCGGCATTGCATCCGCGAGTCTGTCGAGAATCATCCTCTTAACAATTATATAGGGATGACACAGTAATGAAATAGTTTTGTTTGGTTTGGTTTGGTTTTAGGATAGCTATAACTCAGGACTTTTTCCAGATTCGTTCGGTATTTTACATGATGTCATGCAGTTGTTGATCAATGCAAGTACCCAAGTTCTGGCAGCGGGTCCGAAATGTTTTATCGGTTCCACGCATATTTCGTCAAGGCCGGCTGTCTTCCGCCTTTTGCACTTGTTGATTGCCTTATCGAGTTCTGTCATACTGAATGGTTTAGACATCTTGTTTGTCTTCTATGTATGATTACGCTCTATTCTATTAGCTTGGATGTTCGTATTGCATTTGTCTGATGAGGGTTTTCCATTTTTTAGCACCTGATGTGCAATTTGGTCTGACTTGATATTTGTAGGTGGTAGTTTTTGTAGGGTCGCTGATTCGCGTCGCGAAAAAATCTCCACGCCTTAATAATTACTTCGACGCATTTTTTCCTTTTTCATCTGATATTGAGGAGATAACAAGATTTGTCTGTGTAACAATTTCTCCTCTAAAGGGGTCTCTTTCGAAAAGGGCAAATACTGGCCCAGAAGCGCGGCTATTGCAGGACAAGCAGAATGCAAGCCCTTTTATGTAATTGGTCCTACATCCACTAGGGATAGTCGCTCGGGAGTATGTTCTAACGGTGGCCAAGAAGAGCTGGTGTCTTCTGCACTGCTTATCTCTCTGAATTATTCAGCTCTGGTTATTGTCTGAATTTCCTCGTCTTACCAAATCGGTCCTCCTAAAATTGTATCTCCTCCTAAATCACACTTTTTGTGATTGAATAGCTGGTAGCATTTGGCACATTATTGGTCGATGTTCAGTTTGGGATAGGAGGGCATACCGAAACACTGTTGGGCTGAATTCTCACTCACGAAAAAGAGATCCGGGTTATATCTCTGATTCAAAAAGATTGTGAGAAGATGACCTTAACTGAATTTGTAGTTAAACCAGTTTTTTAAAAATCACTGAAAATAGTATTGTGAAGTACAATTACTAAAATTTAACAAAAAATGATCAAACTGTAAAATACTGTCTGTTAATATTCAAGAAATTAAAGTACAATAATTAGAAGGAAACAAGTGGGAAATAATTAATCTTACCCCTAAATCTACGAAACAAAATCGTGAAAATACCGAAGCTAATGTATCCCGGTCAGGAAGATATGTTATATTATAGAATTAGCCTAGAAGTGTGAAATTAAAATAAATATTATTGTAATAAAATACTTAACTAATCTGCTTAAAATTGTAAATTTACAAAAAAAATAAATTCAATTGAAATATCTGTAGACACAATCATAAAATTTAAACTCATATATTTAAATTCAGTTAACTTAAACCATATTGATATTATTAAGTTTATAATTAAAAATAAGGTAAAGGAATTAGAATTAGAATATTAATGTTTTTAATTAGATTTGAAGAATTTCAGCATCTGGAATATTATAATATATATTGTTATTTCTTCATTCCTCTTATATATTATTGTAAAAAAAAATCTGAAAAAACCAGGGTGGAGTTACATCCCGGCAAACCTTTAACTAAGCACAGTTGCATTACCCACAGGAATCCCACGTCAGTCTCAATATCAGTACTATCAAAACTAATCTCAGGTTTTTTTTGTAACATTCAAATAAATATTTTTATAAAAAATGTACGAGAATACACTTACACAATTATCCACTTATATTCAATATCTATGATTTTGGCGAGTACTTAGCTTCCGGTAGTTCCCTTTTCAATCCCCAGCAGTAATCGGCTAACATCCCAAGACTCCATTTTCCTTAATATCGCATGTCTATAAGGAAAATATCCTGATGGAATATCTCGCCATGTTCGTCACTCACAGTACCCAGGTTTGTGATCAAAAGTTCATTACATGATGAAATTAAATCTTTCTGCCCTGTGGTACCCAAAAAGTTTTTTACATTAACAAAACATTTCCAAGCGGATTTTTCAAGATCATTCAGTACCAAATTCAATTCAAGTACCAAGTCACTTTGTGTCGATAAGTGTGGTTTTTTTGAAGTACTTGATTCATAAGTTGGGTCGCACTCGGTTTCTATGTTAACATCTTGACTAGCAGCAACTTTTTGAGTTTCTAATGGATTTGGAGGTGTTGATACAGGCAATTCAGCACTATGTAGGATTAGTCTTTTTACAGATAACAGGTCTGGGTACTTTATGGTGTATTTCGACTTAGTTGTGATACCATTTATAGCATTTAAACAAAAATAACAATCATTTACCTAATCTGTTGATTCCGTCCAAATCATTGGCACAGCAAAGGGCATATGTCTTCCCTTAGCTCAACTCAGTAGAAGTCTCACGCATGATACAGAGCAGATATGTGGGACCCAGGATTTAGCTTAATAGCGCACTGGAAAACCAAAGTAACCCAAATAATGTTTGGTTACTAATGGTGTGAAATTTCGACGGTGAGAGGTAACAGTTAATTCTCCACAAAACCATCCGGGTGATTTAAACACTTTCATGGCATATTTACTGCCTTAACGAATATCAATAAATTTAAATTTGTTGACAATGATAGCTATTTCACTTCAGAAATAACGTTATTCAAACATAAACACGTATATGAAGTGAAATTGAATATGTAGCTGTCACAAAAAAATTGAGGGTGATTGGCAAAAAATAACATTGTTTTTTGTAAGAAGAGTAGATAAGTACAATCAAATATCATTACGTGTGACAAAAACAATGTCAGTCACTAGTGTTATAAGTAGTGGTGTCTAAGTATTGAATAAAACGTCCAAGTTTTTGGTGTAAAGTTTTTATAAATTTGCTCTTCCGAAACTGCTATTTAAATATAATATTTAGAAAATATTGTAATAAACCGTAGTTTAAAATAAAAATAGCTTATTTTAGTTTTTGTATGATAAGTTCACCTTTTTTTTGTTAATTTAAACCTCCACTAAAATAGGAATAAAATAACAGGAATTAGTTGATTATATTTCATTTTTGAAAGTATTTCGACTCTATTGTGAATGTTATTATTTTAAGGAGATTGGTTTGCAAATTTCTGTGGTTTCCTTTGTTTATAAGCACATTTTCTTAACATAATTTACAAACGCAAAAAGTAAACTTATTTTATTAAATGTCCTTAAAAAATACTATTAAGATTCGATCTGACCTTACAATCATAGCGATTTACATCTGTATGTTTTCAGAAAAATCTAAGACCATTTGAATGTCGTTGAATTTTTTCTTTTACAATAGCTATCGTTGCTAAGGCATGTTTTCGTCAAAAGAATATTGAAAATATGTATAAAGGACATTTTGCATAATATTCGTCAAATGCAAATTTCTGTATTTTATTAAATAATCTAAATGTTTTATACGTTTTAATTATCTACAAGATAATGTATATTTTCCTATCGATAGTCAAGAAAATTTAAAAGCATATTATGGGGACTCTCCGGGTGACGCTTCGCGCTAACGACGCGTAGTAGTACGGGTAATGAGAATGATTTTTGTATGCAATTGAAAATGCAATCCTAAATTGTCTTCTTCAAAGTAATTGCCTTGGGAAGTCACAGAACGCTGGAGACAGTTTGTCCAATCTTTATAACAGTTCGGAAACTCAGAAACTGAAATCGCCGTTAGTTGGTCGGTTATGGCCTCTCCAATGTTCCAAAATAATGCCCTTTGAGGTGATTTTTTAATGTTAGGAAAATACTTGACATCAAGTCACACGGACCCAAGTTTCGTGATAAGGGGTCTACTTTGTATTTATCAAAAACTCGTTAATAGAAATAAATAACGTGTCAAGGCGAATTATCGTGATGTAGCACCCAGATGTGTTTGATGTTTGGTCTCATCTGGCATTATCCTTTTTCATCTTTCGAGAATCCTGCTGGTTTACCGTTTGGCTTTGAGGAACAAATATCTTATGGACCATTTCATGGTTATCAAAAAACTGCATGATTGGAGTGTGCTATTCCTGGCTCTGGCGGTCCATTTCCGGATCGTATTTAAAAGTCCAAGACTCGTTAGTGGTAATGATATGTTGCAAAGAATGAGGATCATTTTAAATTAGCCTCAAAAAGTCAAGACATCAATCAAAAGGACCGTAAGGAGGAAACCGGAATCGGTACCATTTTTTCCCAGATCTTTTGTATCCCTAATTCATAGAACGTTGCAATTCAATACAGGGTTTGTCACTCGAAGTGTTACCAATGCTGTAGTTTTGCCAATTATGAATATTTTTCAATTCTTCTATTGGAACCTTTGGTGTGAAACACTAAAATTGAAGAGATTTACCACTAAACACCAAAACACTTTTTTGAACTGCTCGACGCACGTTTTGCTAACCATGTTAGCATCATCAGGAGATGATTTAATCTGGATTAGATTAAATCATATCCTGATGATGCTAACATGGTTAGCGAAACGTGCGTCGAGCAGTTCAAAAAAGTGTTTTTGTGTTTAGTGATAAATCTCTTCAAATTTAATGAATAATTTTGTTTAATATTTTGAGACTGAAAATGTTTAAAATACATTAGATTTCATGAAAAACATCTTAATGTTCAATATGGCTACCTTTGGCGCGGATGAAGTTATCAAGTTTTACTATGAATGTATCGAACGCTGCACGAATGTGAGTCTGGGGAATTCGTTGCTATTCCTGACAACAGCGCTGACGTCAATGTGTTGAAAGTCTCATTTTTTTTTGTTGACACCCTAGCCTCTAAAATGGACCATATGGAGAAGTTTATTGGATTCAAGTCTGGTGAGTATCGAGGTCATTGTTGCGAACAAATGATCGGTGGTAAGTGATTTTGTAAAAATTGTTATGTCAAATTAGCTTTATAGAATTATGCCGAGTCCTGTAGGAATGTTCAACGGTTGGGACCTAATTGTTTGTGTGTTCAAGAGATCAAAGCATCGTTTAACACCTTTTGTTGATACACTTGCTGGTTCACCTTAATGCCGTGATGATCCTGAGAGCGACCATTTACAATTACAGCAGGCGGCCAAACCATCACAGAAGCAGGCGTAACAACACAGGCAGCAGCAACTCGGTTATCCAAATTATCGCTGGACTTGCCCTTCAACCACACACGATCGTTTTGTTTTTCTCATCAGAAAACATATTTCAGCATTCGGCGTACGCCTGAGTCGAACACGTTTAGCTGTTTAGCCACTTTCGCTACATTCTGAAGTAGATTTTTTCAATTCGCGCCTTTACTTTTTGCACCATTTCTGGTGATTTTTTATGCCCATCTCCAATGCGTTTTGCGATGCTACCATTATCACTGTAACGTTTAATGGTTCGCTACACAAACATTTTATTAACACGTAAATGCTGTAGCACACGAACAATAGCAGGTTGCGATTTTCATGCCAAATATAAAGCAATCATACTATTACGTTTGAATTCCATTACGAATATTTCTTTTCAATTACGACGTAGAACAATATGCTTTCGTCCCCTTGTGAACAATATTTTAAACGAAAGTCTGTCATATTGTGAGCGTTGTGATCAGCTGAGCGTTGTGTCAGCTGATCGGCAGCTATAGCAGCGTGAATTTGGCAACTCTTCGAGTGACGGACCCTGTGTTACGTTGCAGTATATTTCTTAAAATTTTATTTACTCATGGTTTAAAATTAATATGTATTTCTAATTTTGTTCTAACTACACTTTTTCTTCTGCAGTACTAACACAAATAATATGCTAACCTAAACAAACATTTTAAAACCATGAAATAGCAATCTACATCTAAATATAAAACGCAATTATAATTTCAGAAAATTCAGCTTTTGCATTATCCCGTAATGATTGTATAGATTTACCACGATTTGTTACAAACACTCATTGGTTTAGGCACTAATCGAATGAGATTGCCGATTTATTCTTGGATTATTTCATACCAGAGTACTTGTACTTATTGCCTTACGGCTTTGAGTGTTTGAGTCGGATTGAGTAAATTTAAATACATGCTTCAATAATGAACAAATCCTTGAATATCTGGTAATGTTGGTGACCAAGAAAAAAGGCAAATACCGAAGATGTGTAAGAAATCTAATGATATTTTTGTTATATGGGGCGTAAATTGTCTAATTGAAAAGTATCTATATATTGAATTATAAATAATTCTCGCCAGTAAGGTTATCTTGTATAAACTACTATACTATATACTACTACTGTAGGTAATAGCTGCTCCCAATATCTTACAGTTGCCTCTACTTAGAAAACTGGGTGTGATTTTTTTCAAAGTCTTCTAACCGTTGTCTAAACGTCATCTATGTTAAATGCAACATTATGATTCATTCCCAAACAAAACTTTGTTTTATTCTGTATGTCAATGAGATGTCATACAAAATAGGGTAGACAAGAAAAAACCCAAAGGGCTTTAAAAAAGCATTGGTTCACAAGTGCTCTTGAATCCAGGCCTGATTACACCTTGATATATGTAGTATAAGGGCTCCATGATATATTATTTATAGGGCATTTTTCAAACTCACTAAGCTGAGTATACTAACTTGTAACCTAATATGGCAAAATAATCGAATGAAATACAAATAAACTTATTGTTTTAAAAAGAAGTTCGTTGTATTTATTGAAAATATGATTTTTTATAATAGTATGTTTTTTTATTTGATGAAAATTGATATAACGCATAAAAAATTCATATTCTAGCAACATTAATGGTTTTATGTCGAGAAAGTTTTAGGTCGGTTTTCCTTTTTTGTAAAATAATGGAAAATAAATTAAAATACCCACCTATTACATAAATGACTTGCGAAAAACAAATTCAGCAAGCAAGTAATTAATTACTTGTTTATTTTATGAATTTGTTTTTTTCTCAAAAAGCGTTTTTATCAGAACAATGTTGATATAAATATATATTCAGGGTATTTTCAAAGTTGAGTCATTTATTTTAACAGGTTGTAGAAGTCGCAAAAATAAGTCATTTTACCAAAAATCTTCTATATAAAAGTAACAAAATTTGAAAACAGACCTGAATTTTTTATATAATCTCGTCCGCTTTGCTGTAAACACATAAAGTATTTTTTTACAGCTGATACTGGGTATAACTACTTTTTTGTATTTTGATACGATATTTATTTTGAGTGCGATGTTCGATTTGACCAGGGGTAATAATTCCTTAATAGTGCATGTTTAATTTTTGGGTACTTTCTGCGATTAAAATGCCACACGTTTATGAAAACAATAAACTTATGGACATAATATTAACTTACGGGGAGTGCAAACAAAATGCAGCCGCAGCATGTCGTTTGTACGCGGAAAGGTTTCCTTTAAGAAATCATCCGACGGATGTTTGTAAATTTAGTTACAAGACTTCGCGACACAGAGTACTTAAAGGCACAACGAGGAGGTCACGCTGGAAGACCTCCTCCACGAGAAATGGTAGAGATTGAGGAAGAAACTTTAGAAATTGTCGAAAGCGAGCCAGCAACGAGCACTAGGTCTATAGCAGGTCAAGCTGACGTTGATCATAGTAAAATGTGGATGACTTGGACACTTTTGATGACAAGAACACTTTTATCCGTATTATTATCAATAGATACACGCCTTACAACCCGAAGATTATCCTAGAAGAGTTCGATTTTGTCAGTGGCTTTTACATAAGTACCACAGATATGAAAATATTACCAAATTTATTTTGGCTACCGATGAGGTCACGTTTACAAGGAATGGAGTAAACAATTTCCGCAACAACCATGTTGGGGCAGTAGAAATTATTAGATCTTTCTTTCTTCCAGGTCGACTCACAAGTGAAAATTATTTAGACTATCTTCAAAACAATCTACCACAATTATTACAATGTTAGCATGATGGTTTACATGATGGAGCTCCGCCACATTTTAGACGAGAAGTTCACGAATATTGAATTCCCTAACAGATGGACAGGGCGCAATGTACCCATTTCTTGGCCTGCCCGCTCCCCGGAATTAACGTCCGGCGATTTTTTCTGTGGGCTATTTAAAAAAAGTTAGTTTATCATGATGGAACAGTAAATACTGTGAAAAAACTATCACATCGCATCGAAAACGCTTGTGATGTTATTCGTGGGCACCGGGATTTTATTTTTGATGCGTGTAGAGACGTATGGATATGCTGAGCAATATTCTGTGCTAACCGAATAAATGGTGAAAATTTTGAACAATTTTTGTAACATGTAACATTTTTGTTTTGGTTATTCCGTCCAAAAAATGACTTATTTTTACGACTTCTACAACCTGTTAAAATAAATGACTCAACTTTGTAAACACCCTGTATATTAAAAATAGATCTTCCATTAAATTATCATTAATGGCAGTTCAAATATATCATTTTTTTAAATAGGTGAACACTCGAGAGTTATTATTTACTGGAAGATGATGCCAATTTTCAGAAAAAATATCAAAGTTCTGTGTTAATTTGAGTAACAATTGTTTCAGTTCAAACTATATTAAATTTTTATTTCAAAAATTTATATTTATTTTTTGCCGGTCGCGTTGGTGCGGCGGTAAGAGCGCCTGCTTTGCCGAATCCGCGCTGGAGCGATAGCTGGTTCGATTCCAGCGCTCGGATGGTTATTTTTCTTTCTTCTGTCCGTTTATCTTTCCTAAATGTTTGTGATTGTTTCTAGGCAAGAGTGTAAAATCCGACTACGAATTACCCCTCAGTCATGCCAGTTAAAGGCTGGGTAAGGTCGGATGCCTTCTGAGAAGTTTTCTACGTTGGTCACTCGCCAGTCGGTAGGTTTCCTGATAGACTTATGGGTAGGCACATAACCAAGGGTTTATAGCCCGAGGGGGGTGCTGGCCTGGGTTTGTCGGAAGCTGATGACCGTGGTTCGGAACCCACGTTAAGCTGTAGGTCCAGTCGCTAAATAGCCTAGTTGCTGATGCGCCTCTAACCCAAACACTTTACTTTTACTTTATATTTATTTTAAGAAAGTTTATTTTAGAGCATTTTAGTTATAAATTAAATATGGTATTATTATATACAATACAATAATCAAACATACTTCGTTTCGATCAAAACTATTTTCTTCTATTGAACGTATATGTAAATGAATATTTTCAATACACAAAAATCTTCTGTTGTTTTCAGATAGAGCTCTCACAGATCATATTGTAACATTTTTTGTTTCAAATTGAAACTATGTCTGATATCAGCCTATTGAATATGAAAAAGATAAGTAGGAATGTATAAAGGTGTGGATTGACAGGCCTAATATTCGTTGATAAACAGTAGTAATAGGCATTCACGTTCCCTCCTGATCAATTAGCTTGCTATCTTCCAATAATTGAACAATCTCAATATGGTGAATTGCAGCTGAGGATTTATAATTGTTATATTCTCCTTTGAAAAATATTTTGAAATCGGAAACTTGAAAAAGAAACTTTGCAATAGGAAACAAATTCAAGATCATGAGTATCCATCGGGGCCAAATGAGTCTAATGAGAGGACATACAAAAAGCCTAGAAAGAAGCCCCCGAAATGAAATTGAGAATAATAACGACAAACAATGCACCAGAGTAGTAAATGAAAGCTAATGAAAATATTTTATCTAAAGTAAGATCTCAGAATGGCTGAACAACGTATGAATGAAAGAAATAACTAAAAAAAAAACATTTTGAAAACTTAATCCCTATGAAAGAAAATATGGAAGATAAAAATACATATCAAGAAAAACAAACCTTGGAATATATGTAGAAATTAAAAGAGGAGATTTAAAGAAAAGAAAGAGAAAGAAATAGAGCTAAAATTTAGAACTAGAAAGAATTAGAAATGATTAGAATTAGAAAGGCACTAAAAATATGCACCAGGTGTGGCGGTTAATAAGTCCTATTTTTTTCTTAACAAAATCACGTTTAATTTTTCATCTTTTTAGCAATTTGTGAATGCCCTCCAAGAAAAACCGTACATCTTTTAAGGTGGTCCAGTCATGAAGCCATTTTCATCTCTGTAATTGTTGACGTGTTTCATGGAAAGTGCTTTAGTATGTTGAGTACGGCGGGTTGGGCAATAGATTCCAACCAGAAATGGTGTCTTTGACGGCTTCTGCAGTGTGTGATGGGGCGTTGTCGTGCTGCAAAATCACTTTTCCGTGTCTTGTGGTCGATTCTGGTCACTTTTCGATCAATGCATGAACAGTATTAACTGTTTTACCTGGTTTCCGAAGCTCATGGTACACGCCATCTTTCTGATCCCACCAAATGCACAGTATTGTCTTCTTTCCAAAGCGATTTGATCTTACGGTCGATATTGACTGTGGTTTTGGATCAACCCATGATTTTCTGCGTTTTGGGTTCTCGAAATATATCTAATTTTCGTTCCCAGTCACGATCCGATGTAAAAAGTCTGTTTCATGCCGAAAAAGCAAAATTTCGCACACCGTTTTTTGCTTTTCCATCTGTCTGTCGTTCAGCAGATGTGGTACCTATTTTTCTGCCTTCTGGATCTTTTCCATACCATGTGGACGATTACAAATCATTCGACGACCAACATTTAACTCTGTGCCATTTTTTGTTGAGTTTGCTTATCGTCTTCTTCCAACAATGCTTCGAATTCGGCAACTTCTAATTTTTTCGGTTGACCTGGGCGTTCATTGTCTTTCACGTCGAAATCACTATATTTAAATCATCTAAATCAACGTTCTCCAGACTACGGCCTGCGGGCCAAATCCGGTCCGTCATTGTCATCAATCCGACCCGCGACTGGCGAATTTAGCAAGCGTATGCTCGTTTAGGGCGCGTATTCATCGACTAATTTAGAAATTATAGATAATGGCAGGAAAATTAAAACGGTTTTGGCCTTTGGAACTTACTGGAGTAATCAGTATGGCCCTAAGGCTGGAAAGTTTGGAGACCCCTGATCTAAACCAACGGCTAGAAACTTCTTGCATTGGGACATTGTCACTGTAAGTTTCCGCAAGTATAGGAAGGCTTTCACAGTCGTTCTTCTTTTGATTAAACAAGAAAAACTGTATGCTCTTTAATAAAATCGACATGTTCTACACACGAAAAAAATATGACGTTAACTCGAAATTGTTTAAACATCAATAGAGTTTTAAAAGGTACTATCGTAGCAATAACATGATATAAGAGATTAGATTGTGAACCAAACGTTGTTTCCAGCGCCATCTCATACAAAAATTAAGAATTATTTAGAATTAGAAAACTAAAAAAATTAGAAAAATTTAGAATTATTGACAAGAAAGAGGCCAGAGGAATGTGTCAGAGGTGGAACAGTGACCTTATAGACAGGAGAACTGCAAAAATAAAAATAAAATTTTGAACAACTATTGAATGAGGGCATAAAGTCAGTGGTGGCTCGTGAGGGCGTTGGGGCGCCGCCTCTCCAGCATTTATCACACTAAACAATTTTTCAGAGCAAAACACCATATTTTATTTCCGTTCAGTTTCTTTCCTTTAACTCATTTTCCTGGTTCACCTCCTGTATAGGGTTTCAATAGCACGAAAAGTCAAAAGGAGGAACGAAAAAGCAAAAAAATAAGCTTCAACTATTTAACACTTTAACACTTTTAACACTTCAACAAAAGCACTATTTTCTTCTACGCCGTCTCACTTTAAAAACCCCGCGAGCCGCCACTCCAGAAAGTATAGCAATAGAGGGCATAGAGTATGAAAGAACTCTGATAAAATGATAAAAAGCCTGACGGAGGAAATAATAAAATTAATAAATGAAGTTTGGACATCAAAGGAGATGCTAACATGCTTCAAGAAAAGCATCAGACTTCCCAAGTATTAATCTCAATAATAAAGATTACATTGGAAAAATATATAGAGGGGAGTACCAATGCGGTTTTCGTAAATTAAGATAAATCACTGGTGAAATATTTCTGTTGAAATAGATATTGTTTATGTTTGAAATACAATACCATCATTATCAGCCCGTGTCGATCCATTGCAGGATGAGCGCCTCTTCAACATGCTTCCAACTGGTGGGCTTTTTTTTTCATGGTCCTGGGCTTTCTTCTCCCCGGGTCCACTATACTTAACGATGTCATCAGTCCATCGTGCTTTCAGTATTTTCCGTGGACGTTTGCGATCAAGCAGTATCTACTCCAGGATTGCCTTGGTCCATCTGTCGTCCCATTGCCTCGCTAAATGGCCTGCCCATCTCCATTTCAATTGCTTTACCCTTCCAATGATGTCACACACTTTCGGTTGTTCCCCGATCCATGTGCAGGGCTTTCTGTCTCGTCTTGTAATGCCAAGCATACATTATTCCCCTCTGTGCTATCCGAAGTTTTTGAATTGATTGCGATGTGAGTGTCCTGGTTTCACTTCCGTATGTCATAACGAGCAGGACACACTAATCGAAGATTATTCTTTTCAGACAAAGCGGCAGTCTGCGCTTAAACACTATGTTGAGCCTGCCAAATGCCTTCCAGTCACATTTAACACGCCGTTCCATCTCTCGAGCGGTATCCACTTCCATTGAAATTTTCTGCCTAAGATATTTAAAGTGGTCCACAATCTCCAAATCTCTTCCTAAAACTGAAATTCTTTTGTTCTCAGCGAATTAACCTGACTCTTTTTCAGGTTTATTTTTAATCCAAATGGTTCGCCAGCCCTTTGCAGCTCTTATATGCATCTGTGCAGCTCCTCTGGGTCTTGTGAAAGGAGAACTATATCATTTGCAAATCTATGGTGGATTAAGTTTGCACCATTGATATTTATACCATCCTGTTTTTAATCCAGATTACGGAACACGTTTTAAAGGCAAGCCGAGAAAAGAATAGGTGATATTGGGGGGTGTACGGCAGGATGACGTGCCGTACACCCCGCTCTACTTTAATTCGCACTTCAAGATCATCAAGGCGAATTGTCGCTGTAGCTTCATCATAAGTCTATCCTAATAGGTTTACATATACTTTATCTACCCCCTGGTTAAGCAGTGCATCTATTATGGCCGGCTTTGAGATGGAGTCAAATACTTTTTCGAAGGCGATAAAAGCCAAGTACAGTGGCATGGTACTGCCTTTCTATGGCCATTTATGAAGCATCACACTTCACAAGTATTAATCTCAATAATGAAGATTAGTTTGGAAAAATATATAGAGAAAATAATTGGACAGTACCAATCCCGTTTGGGTAAATTAAGATAAATCACTGATAAATATTTCTATTGAAATATGTATTGTTTATATTTGGAATACAGTATACTAATGCATATATTACACAGACCAACAGTTGTTTCGGTATCCAGATATTTGGAGCTGATTTCATATGAATTTGATGCCCTGAATTCAAATATGGCGTTCATTTTTGCCTAGGGGGTTAAATTTTTAGAATTAACATTTTAGTAAAATATACGTTGCACTATTTTAAGTTAAATACATGGATCAAATAAAAAAACTTTACACTGCATTTTGTATATAATAATATTTGTATAATATAATAATTTTATTATTATATTATACAAATATTATTATATACAAACATAGAAGGAAAAGTCGTCGGTGAGTGATAATACTCGACCTCACAGAGCTCTGGCAGCTCGTTAAAAGTTAGGATTGGCACATCCTCTGAGTAAGGGACCGGGCGTCTTGCAGAGATTAAATCAGGATAAGTCCACTTGCTACGGTTGTTTCGATTGATTCCAGTAATATTTACTAGTCATCGAAGTGGTTTTTGGGTTGTCTCCAAACCATCGGTACGCCGAATTTTAAATTTTTTCTTTTCCCTGTAGTTCACTGTCGTTTTTTGTTTTTTTAACGTATATTGTCCACATATGTAGCAAAACATATTAGGATGATTTATACAACTTCTTCTACTTGAACCCATTTTATTTCTAGTCAACAACCCAAATATAACAACCTAGAACACAGTACGTTTCAGGTGAACTTTATAACAACTCTTTCCTAAACACAAATATCACGCTAGGCCAACTTCAATCTACCCTGCACGACGAGTATTCACAAACTAACTTAACTCTAGTTCGAGTAAACTCTCAAGAGATTTACTACTATACACCAAATCAATACTTGAACTGTTCGACGCAATGTTCGCTAACCATGTTAGCATCAATAGGAAATGACTTAATCTAGAATGTAGTCAGATTAAATCATATCCTGATGATGCTAACATGGTTAGCGAAACGTGCGCCGAGAAGTTCAAAAAAGTGATTTGGCGTTTAGTGGTAAATCACTTCGAGTTTAGTGTTTCACACCAAAGGTTCCAATAGAATACTGGATTCCATTCCATTCAATACTGGAAATGCTATGCTATATGCCTAGATTAGAATCTAGTGGATTCTCCTGGAACTAACTTAACGCCAGATTGACGATAGGGCAAGTATACAGGAATTAATCCTTGTACAATAATTTTAGAACACTATTGAATTGAAAAAAACCTTGATAGATAAGTGGATGTATCTAAAAAAGTACCGCAGATAGAGAGACAGTGATTTCATATTTAGATTTAGCGCCCCAAATATAAATAAAATTTGTTCTAAAATCATAGACACTAAAAAAAAATTCTTGGAGACCTGTGTTATTCATTAATTATAAAGCAGCATACCTTACAAAAGACCGAAAAAACTATTCATCATGTTAAGAATTTTTATGATACTGAACAAATTACTAAAACTGGTTGGAATGACGTTATAACTGACAATAAACACGAACACAGCAGACCCATCAGATAAGAAATTGAAGATGTCGTGGTGAAAAGTGGTTTGCACTTTGTTATTTAATCTACGTTTAGAACATGTTGTTATACATGGCGGAAAAAAACAGACTGGGTACAATTTTAAATAAAAAAAAGGTAAGGTCATCAGTTGCCGATAAATCCGGTGAGTACCCGCTTGGCACTTAGTTTTGGTGCTTAACCACAAATATCTCGAAAAATCTACCTACTGGCGAATCTCCAATTGGCGTGAAAAAGTGATCATTCCTTGGCAGTTTTTACATTCTTGCTTAGTAAAAACATTTTCAAACAAATAAGAAAGTCACATCACAGACATCCACACCGATAGTGGGAATCGAACCAGCTGACGCGCTAATTACTTTGCCGTTGGGTAAATGTCTTACGCGTCAACGCAGCTGCAACAATTTCAAATAAAAGTGCCTGACTTAAGTAGACGATGTGGTTTTATTGAAGAAATAAAAACGAATTAAAAGGGATAACAGAAAAACCTAAGGGAGAAGTGGGTATTTTGGTGATTTTCATGCTTTGACGTGAAAATGAAAGTATCGAAAATGTTATGAAAAGTTGAAAGAAAGCTGAGAAAAGTCATTGCGTAAAAGTAACAGCAGCATACAAGACTGATTTAAGAATTAACTTCTGAAAGACTTAATATTTTGAGACTGAAGAATAATCACACAAGCACGAGAGTTATTACTCTAGATGTACAAAAAAGAATAGAAAGCTATGTGCATTTAGGATCTATGATGAAAAATAGATGTGAGGAAGAAGCAACAATATAGCTAAGGCTGGTGAAAGAAAATATATGTGCTGGGTCACTACACAGAGTTTTTAAAGCTCTATCATGCAGGATAAAAACTGGGTTATATTAACGATGCATAGACTGATATTGTTATACGTGGCGAGACGTGGACGTTGAATAAGATATTACAGAATCAGAGAGTAATATGGGAAGAAAGACATTAAGAAGAAAATATGGAGGCAAAAAGTTAAATGCATACACCGAATAAACAGGTAATAAAGCCGAAAAGATTGCAATGGCTGAGACATCTTGAGTACATGGATAATACAAGAATGGTAAGAGGAAAACAAAAACATCATAAAAACAACTAAAAGAAAGAAGAGCGAAGGGGAGGCTGAGGAAAAAGTGGAGAGAGACAATAATGCGGAATATAAGAGAAAAAGAACCAAGAGATGGAAGGAACTTGCAAGAGATAGACAAACATAGGAGAATGTATAAGATCTATGTTGGCTTGGATAAGGATAAATAACCTTAATTTGCGATTAAATCAAGTGAAAGACGATATGTCCGCATCATTCCATATAAACTATAAAATAGTTTTTTTTTCTTTGTTTGGCTTTTTCGCCACGATCTAAAACTCAAAAAATATCAAAAATATCTATTCTTATGTAAAAAAAGAATCACTGGGTAAAAACAAAAAATCAAACGGAGACAAATTTCTCAGTGATTATTTTTTGTAATAAATTTGCTTAACGAACAAAATTTTAAGAATATAAAAATGTTTTAAAAAAATATACAAGTTTTTAACGTTAACGTTTCGGGAAGTATTCTCCCGTTTTCAAAACGAATCTAAAAATAAAATATATTAATTTCTATAAATTATGAAAAGATAGAAAGTAAATATATTTTTGTGTATGTCAATGATACATTGAAAATTAGTTTTTAATGACATTGACATACTACCAAAAAATATATATATATAGGTGAGGTTTACCGTGTGATTGTGATTGTTTATTGAAATTCTTAAATGTTTTTAATTGTATTGTTTATAAAACCCAAATAAAGAAAAAAATATATGAACACGCCACAATCATTTAGACATTACTTACTCGTTCAATTGGATTTCTAATTGCTGCTCATCAATTCTTTTTATTTTCTAGCAAATATTGTATATTATAGAAGAATATTATTAAAAAGTTAGGTCTTCTTTTAGTATTAGTTTATTTTTGTTTTAATAATAATTACTTAGAAAGTAAAATCACATTCACATCATCTAATAAGAAATGAAAGGGCCCTTGCTTAAGTATGACAAACCATTAATTTTTTATGCTTCCTAAACAATTTTCTGTTCGTGACTATGAAAATTATATAATAACAGAAAATTAGTTATGGCAATTGACAGATAAATCGAACGCGACCAACTGAAACAATCTATTTTTGTTAATTTGAGACTGAAAATTATTTACGATAATGGATCTATGCAATCGTTTACACGCAATTTAAGAAGGTTGAAATATAAGCGTGAATCCAATAAAAGAATTGTCTTCTTTAAACACTATTGCTATAAAGGGTAAAAATCAAAGTGAGAAGTGACTTTGTAGGTGATTATCATGCCTTGGCGTGAAAATTAATGTATAGAAAAGACCATGAGAAGAGTTGAAAGCAAGCTGAGAAAAATGTTTTTCTTGTAAAATGGTTTGTGATGAAATTGTATTTGTATGTGTGTATTTATTTTATCATCAATAGGTTGTTTAGTATTTATTAGATTGTTTGTAATATGATGATTAATTATTAAAGCAGTGGCTCTTGGATAAAAGGACATCGATTGTTTATGGGAGTGCCATAGGTAATCAAATTATATGTGAAAAATTAAGTAATGGGTTATCGGGAAAGTTCGTAGGGATTTTTCATTAGTTGCTCTTTTAACGCTTGTAAACAAAAATCTGTGTTGGTTTAATAATCTTCATTTACGTATTATTAATTCATATGGTATTTACTTTTAGATTCGCATTGATTTGCCTTCAGTTAGTCAGATTGATTCAAATTGAAAATGCTGGTCGATAGCTTGCATGTCACAGTATGCTTTTTTTGTTTCAAAAATGGTAAGCATGCTGTTGAAATAAAAAACATTTTTGCTGTTTTTTCGGAAAAGGTTCTATTAGCTTGACCACGGTGCGAAAGCGATTTAGATTTTGATCTTGAAGATAGGCAAAAAGGTACATCTGCCGATATGGTATGCGAGTTTCTGATAAATTTAATGATCGAAATCTGCTGGATATAATCTCTTCGTGCGATGTTTTGCTGAAACAAAAAATTTTACTCTATTTCTGATGCGGGTGATGAAAAATGGATTGGGGACTGGTGATGAAAAATTGATTGTGTACAATTTAGGAGGTTACCAGGATCAGCTGGTTTATGTAAGGAGAAAGACGGCCTTCAGCCGAAGAAAAGTATGTTTTGCATTTGGTGGGAATGGCAGGGACCCATACACTTCCATACAGCTCCTTCCACGCAACCACAAATCAAAACTGACCTCTACTGTTCACGATTAGATCGGCTGAAGCAGTTGTAGAAATGTGACCAAAATTAGCAAACAGGAAAAGCGTCGTTTTTCATAATGACAATGCATGATCATAAGTTTCAAACAGGATCAGGCAAAGCTAGTTGAGTTGGAATTGAGATGTTTTACCCCATTCACCTTACTCACTGGGCATCCCACTCTCGGATTACCATCTATTCCGCTCCTCCTAAACTTGGATTAATGTTGTTTTTAAGTAATGTCTGAATGATTGTGGCGTGTTCATATATTTTTTCTCCTTTGTTTGGGTTTTTCGCCACTGTCTAAAACTCAAAAAATATCAAAAATATCTGTTCTTATTTAAAGAAAGAATCACTGGGTAAAAACAAAAAACCAAACGGAGACAAATTTCTCAGTGATTCTTTTTTGTAATAAATTTGCCTAACGAACAAAATTTTAAAGATATAAAAATGTTATAAAAAAAATTTACAAACTTTTAACGTTAACGTTTCGGAGGGTAATCTCCCCTCGTTTTCAAAACTGAACTAAAAAATAAATTATATTAATTTGTAATACATAAAGTAACGAGTGAAAGTAAATATATTTTTTTGTATGTCAACGATACTTACATTGACAACAATTGTTAAAATTAATAATTTAATTTAATTTAATTTAAATAAGAACAGGTATTTTTGATATTTTTTGAGTTTTAGACAGTGGCGAAAAATTCAAATAAAGGAGAAAAAATAATGTTGTTTTTGTTTTCATATTATTAATCCTGCGATATTTACAGTGTTTACGGTCAGATTTGCTTAATTTTACTTACGATATGTCGATGCATTTGTGCCATATGTTTTGTTTTTATTTCAAAAAGGCCAAGAACGCTGTCCAAACATAAAATAAGGTTTGTACCATTTACGGAGAGGGTTCTGGTTAGGAGACTATGATATAAAAGTGGTTTGGTTCGTTCGAAGGCGGAAATTTTGACCTGGAAGTGTGGCATTACTTTGGCCGTCCTTCAATCACTGATGTGGAAGAAATAATAGCCGAATAGCCCCACAACCCGTGAGACAGTAGACAACTTAAATATTGGCAAATTGACCATTTTTGACCATCTGAGAAAACGGGTACGTTTGTCGGTAAGATATGTGGTCCCTCATGAACTTAACGAGCGAAATTTGCTAGACAGATTTTTTTCTGAATGCATTTGCATTTCTGAAGCGGGTGGTAATAATCCGAAAAAATCAAGGGGGTTGCCAGGGTCAGCGCTTTTAAGTACGGTAAAAAACGATTTTCATCTGAAGAAAAGTATGCTTTGCATTTGGTCGGATTGGAAGAAACCCATACACTTTAAGCGTCTTCCATGCAACCAAACCATCAACACCGATCTCAATTATTCATAATTAGATCGACTGACGACAATAACAATATTTTTCAATAATAAAGATGCATGTTTTGACAAAAAGGCATTACGCACCTACTACTACATTGTCAACAATTTATAAATAATGATGGCAATTATATAATAAATTGATAATTACATAAAATATTTGCGTTTATCTTTTTCAAAAAAAAATTACTACGAATTTTCCGGACAATCCATTAATAACCATCGACGATTGTTAACTTATGTTAAATAATGCTATAATGTGAGCTCACAAGATTAATTGAATCACCACTTGTAGAATCAATACTTTTAATCAGGTTTCGATTTAATTGAACTGTTTCTACTGGTTGGTTGTTGGATACTTTTGGATTTGTTGGTATGAATTTGTATTCGAATGTATGAACGATATGTTTCGAAGCATTAAATATTAAATGAAACAGACCGCTTTATACAATAGTTAGTTTTAGAAAGATTTTCAAATAAACATGAGAAAAGATTGCCAAGACAACTTAAAAAATAATTAATTAATTAGTAAGAACTGGAAGATCCCAGGTGAAGATTCAAACACCTGGGTGCCTGGACATCACGGACAACATCCAGGTAATCGATAGTTTTGGTCCTTTTGGTTAAGTTTTGGGTTCGTTATTTAAGTTTTAAAATATTTCTTTAGAATCCTAAGATTTTAAATTATACACTTGTAGCTTTTTAATGTTTCAAACGTTTATTATAGATTTTGCTCTACATATGTTCCGCGTTGTTAGGGCTTTCTCAAGAGTTGCTTGAACTAATACGAATGGTCAAACACCGGGTTTCCAAACATACAGGTAAATTTATTTCTTTTTTATTTCTAGTTTTTTTTAACGTCTAGTCTAATTATCCTAAATATCGGCTAGTAAAAACCGGGCTATTCAATTACAATATGATCTTATCTATTACCGGGGTTCAATACAATATGTAGACATTCCGGTGCTTTTTATATTATTTAAGATACCTTTTTGATGTTCTTTTATTCTACAAACTATACTTCTACCACTTTGACCGATATATACCGTTTCACAATCCTTACAGTTATTTTTATATACCCCCGATTTTTCTAAAATATCCATTTTATCCTTATTATTAACTAACAATCTACCTACATTAAATTTATTTACATAAATAGTCTTAAAACCTACTTTATATTAACATATTTTACACACTGTATTACTAAGTTTAGAAGTGTAATTCATAAATTTAAACTATTTGTCTTTTTGTCAACTATCTTTGTTTATTTTTTAACAATTTGTTAATTAATCCTTCTTTGTAGCCGTTGTTTCTTATTATCTTTTTAATGGTATAGAACTGTTAATTAAAAGTATCATTGTTTAATGAAAAACTAACTAATCTATGTATTAGACTATGAGAAGGAGATTGTTTGACTTACCAAGATTGTTTAGAACTGAAATGTTTAACCATGTCTGTTGTAATTGGTTTTCTGTAGGTATCAAATTGCAATTTATTAGCTATTTTTCTTTATCTTTATGTCTAGGAAGTTAATTTCATCATTAAGTCCAATCTCCATAGTGAATTGAATATCTTTGTTTATGGAATTCCAATGGCCTGAAAACGTGTTTACATTTCTTTCCGTACCATTCTAAATGCAAAAAACATTATCCAAGTATCCAAGTATATGCCAGTGTAATATAGTGTTGATTGATGGATTTTTAGAGTCAAAAATAACATTTTCAGCCATAAAAATTTCAGATAACAAAGGTGAGATAGGTGAGCCCATTGGAAGACCGTGTTTTTGTTGATAAATCTCAGTGTTATATTGAAAATAATTTTGTTCTAAGCAAACTAGGTTTCCTGTTTTTAGTTCAATTTTTAATTTGTCTTCTATGTCTGCATTGTATGTATGTCTTTTAGAAGTTGTAATTAAATTGGTATAGAAGAAAAACTGGTATAGAAGTAAAAGAAAAACTGGTATAGAAGTAAAGAGGATTTTTACATCAAAAGAGACTATTTTGAATTGCATATCGTGACTGAAAATAGATTAGTTTAGATAACGTATGACTTAATTCTTTATACAGCTTATAACTAGGTGCATTAACATATGAGACTACTGGTTTTATCGGATAATTATCTTTATGAATCTTAGGTAATATAATACATATAATTTCGGGGCTGAAAGTTTCAATATTTATAAATTTTAGTGGACATACTTTGAGTGTTTTTCTAATCTCCGTTTGATATTTATTAGTAGGGTCTAGTCTTAATTTAGTTATATTACCCTCTTCTAGTAATGTTTTCACTTTGTTATTATACTCAGCCTTAGTTAAAATTATAACGGTATTACCATTATTGTTTAAGGTTTTTTATAATTATTAATTCATCTTGGCACTTTTACTATTAGTTCAAGTCTCTTGAGAAAGCCTTAACAAGGCGAAACATATGTAGAACAAAATCTATAATAAACGTTTGAAACTTTAAAAAGCTATCATTTATAAATATAAAAAGCTTTAAAGTGTATCATTTAAAATCCTAAAAAGGAGCAAAAGTAGGTTTAATTAAAAATTCGTCTCAATCACTGATATCAGAGGCAGAGTAAAATTAAATTTAGAAAGGATCCGACCTTAACAAAAAGCAAAACTTGTGTAAAGGGTAAGGGTCTAAAAGAACCGTCATAGTGTACAAAAAAAATATAAAAGTTTCTAATAACATTCGGACGACATATTATATAACCGTTTTTATTGGCAATAGTTAACTGAAAAACTGTAGGCTCTAAAATGATAAGGTGTGCAAGTTGGCCAGGTTGAACATAGAAGTTCGGATGCCCCAAAGTCAACCACTATTTTACTGTGTTTTGTAGTGAAAGAGTTCAATTTAAATGGAGCGTTTTTGATATTATTATTATAATACATATTGTAATTAAACTCGAAGAGATTTACCACTAACACCGAATCTCTTTTTTCTACTTCCCGAAGCGCGTTTTGTCGTCAGGAGATAATTCATTCTCTTGATGATGGTAACATGGTTAACGAAACGCGCCTCGAGATTTTTAAAATAATGATTTGGTGTTTAGTAGTGCATCTCTTCCAGTTTAATGTTTTACACTGAATATTTCAATAGAAGAAATAATCTATTGTAATTATAACGTTACATTAGATTATTTCTTTTATGACCTACACCGAGATTTTGTTCCATACCTCAACAATGAAACAAGCATAGTAAAAGACAGCGCTTTCTGAAAATAATATCCTAGTGTATTTAAAGATTAGGTGAGACATTTAAAACTGGCAAGTTTTAACTTCAGAACAAATTTTCAAAAATATACTAAAAGTTATATTTAATATTGTACCTACTTTGCATGTACCAGGTAAGAAAATTTGTTTTAATAAATTTATTATGAAATTGTCAGCAAGACGCTGCAGTGCTTGAGCCATCTGGAAATCATATATTTATATGTCAGTACACATGCATCGAAGCTGATTACTATAATGATTTTTTATAATGATTAAACTGTAATGATTTTTTCTATTGGTGTTCAGAGAAAAAGGACATTATTGAGCAAAATAAATGTAACACATCTTGCTAGTTGATCACCAAAAGTATAAAGTTTCAGAGAATATTAAAATAGTGGAGTGGAAATTTAGTTCAAAATCAGAGAAATATTAACCATTTCAAGATCGTTTGGCACATGCTGAGAAACTGTTTCGAATCCCATCTTATGAAGTATTATTAAAATAGATAAATACACCTACATACCATATACAATATAGGTACATATACATTTTATTATGTGCTGAAGAAAAAACAAAACATTGAGTGGAAAAACTAAGTAATATACCTCAGATGAGAAAATACTAGCACTGTCTCTCTACAAAAGGTAGTGGAAGAGGATATAAACTGCCTGGCAAGACGTATATAATACAAAGGTCAGCTAGAGACCTCCAAAACGTAAAAAGGGCCCATCTTAGGGTTTGAATTTCATTATAAACTAGTAGGAGCCTCCGGGTTAACTAAAAAACCTGGCTGAGGAAGTCGAAGTCAAAGTCGTATATAATTTAGTTATTCAGTGGTTCAGTGGTGGCCGATTAATGAAAATAGGATTTCAAAAGGAAGACAGTAAATTTAGTGACTTTTTATTATCTTATAAAAAACAGCAATTTAATTCATTGAATAAAATTAAAAGCATTGAGCAAATTACAAAAGAAAGAAAAATGAGAATATACTTTTAGAAATTCGGGCCTGTGGCAACTAGAGGTGACGTGTTAATCTACGTATTTCTGACCATTCCTGAATATGCCGTTTATGTTAAAATAGTTCTAATTATAATATTGTTTCTCTCTGTATAAATTCCAGTTTTGTGGAATTAAAATATTTCCTAATTTGTTATCTAAATTCGAATTTAACTGTTCTAAGCTTATGAAAATAAAAATATTAACAACTATTTTAATCCATATATATATATATATATATATATATATATATATATATATATATATATATATATATATATATATATATATATATATATATATATTGAATCTTTTTTTTCAACAAACATTGAAAATTTTCCAACAAAAATAAATACAATTTTGATTTAAAAAGAAACAGTATAAACTAATTTTAATAATAAATATGTCATAAAGCTTATCAAAACTATAAAATAGTCGTAGCTCTTATACAATACAATTAATCAAATCAAATTATTTTACTCTTATCTACTGTTTTCTACTGAGAATGAATGTTTTCTGGCAAAATAGGCCCCGTATAATAACTTAACTGTGATATATACAGAATATTATTGACTATTTGTTGGGAAATTCTGAAAAAGCCAGTATTTGTTTGGCATATAATACCTTTTAATTAACACTTGATGTCGAAAGTTGAAACTTTTTATTTCAGGTTCGTCGGTTTGGTAGGTTTTGGATTTTTCAATTTTCTCTTTATTCTATGCTTAAATTATTATTTTTAAAGAAACATATCTTTATTTAAGATAAACAAAAAAACTTTTTGCATTGATTCGAAAAAAATCAATCATATAATATATATAATATATTTATTAAGGGTGTCTTGTTCACAAAAAATGATAATTAGAGAATATATTGAATATTGTTTTTGTTAAACATTTTGTTAAACATTATATGTTGTTTTTCTGTTACAACAACCTATTTTCTTTAAACCTCTAAAAATATTTGCTCTTAGTATATGATCATCGTTGAAACTTTATACTGTACTATTCCGTTCATCATCAAAATTAAATTAGATTTTAAAAAATATTTCAGTTACAAATCAAGTAGAAAAAGTTTGCTACGAAATAGAAAAAGACGAACTAATTAGAAGGTATATAAAAACCTTTTTGTGAAAGTACTGTTAAAGTCATTTATTTTGATGAATTATATTTTATATACATAGAAATGGTTGATTATATTTAAGCAAAACTAATTTTATATATTATTATTATTATTATTATAACGCTGATTTAAAACATCTTTCGACATTTCCCTGTCAGTTGTAGATGTCTAGCACTCGTTGCTTTTACAAACCGTTGTTTTCAGTTGTTTTTGGCTTTCTTCTCCTTCGCTGATCTATTATTCACAATTCCATTGTTAGGCAGTCTTGTTTCTGATATATGCCGTCGTTGTCCGTACCATATCATTTCTGTCATACAAAATGGTTCTTTCATCCAATGAAATCTTATGGTATGTTATAAGAAAATAACATAGCATAAGATTTAATTGGGACATAATATTGCCTTTTCGTTGTAGATATTCTCGTTTTTAGCTTTTTGTTGTCCGTTATATGGGTGCTAAATATTATTTTCAGATAGATGTAGCCCTGGATGTGTGTTATATCACTGAATGTTCCACTCTTTTGGACATTAATTTTCAATCCATCTTTCTCATCATACTCACTTTCATACTCATACTCATACATTAACTTGCCCATGTACACTATGTATTAATTATCATTTTATATTATCTATATTTTATATTTTATTTTTTGGGGGGGATGGGATCTGCAGGTGTCTACAGCTCTTATATACCAGCCGCCATTGATATAAGACAATATTTAATCTATATATATATATATATATACGAGGCGTTCAATTCTTCTATTGAAACCTTTAGTGTGAAACACTAAACTTGAAGAGATTTACCACTAAGCACCAAAACACTTTTTTGAACTGCTCGACGCACGTTTCGCTAACCATGTTAGCATCATCAGGAGATGATTTAATCTAAAGGAGGAGATTAAATCATGTCCTGATGATGCTAACATGGTTAGCGAAACGTGCGTCGAGCAGTTCAAAAAAGTGTTTTGGTGTTTAGTGGTAAATCTCTTCAAGTTTAATATACGAGGTGTGTAAATAAAGTAATGAGATTGGCGGCGTAGCGTTTAATTTGGCAACATTGTTGGCTTCCCCCTTGGAGGGGAGGTTGGACAATATCTGATGCGTTTTCAGCATTAGCTTGAACTCCTTAGAATCACTTGGAAGCCGGATTTTTCTAGTGAGTTCTGAAAATGACTGACAATAATTTGTGATTCATACAACTTTCATCAGATTTTGATTAATTAATTTGTGGTGAAGAAACTCTGCGCCGAAATGGCTCCGAAAAACCTTTGGCATGATCAAAATAACAGGAGGGAAACATGTATTGACTGTTTGGGGCATACGGGAAATGACCCCCATTTTCTGGAACGTGTCATTACTAACATTTTAGAACGCATTAGAAAAATTCGGTTCACAAGAAGAATTGTATGAATTTAAACTCGTACTCAAGACGCATCAAATATTGAACTGCCAGCAGCTAACAGTATTGCCAGTTCGAACGTTACACCACCAGTCCCATTGCTTTATTTACACACCTCGTAAACAAGTAAGTTAAGAAAGAAGAATTTATTGTTTATATTGCCACATAACAGAATCGAAGGAATAGAATTCTAACTTATATTTTATATGTCCGGATAATTTCGATTTGCTTACTGTCCTACTTAATAAAGAAAATGATAAGTTGCCTTAAATATAGAAACACATTTACTTATATAATTATTACCTTTAATTTAATTCAAATGCTTAATCTTATTATTTAATTCTAATTTTTTTTTTGATAAAAAACAATTTGATGACAACATTTGATGAAAGCGCACCTATCTTAAATCTTGTAAACCATTATTTTTTAGGTCTGGTCCTCGCCAACAATTTCTTTTTCCACTTTGAAAAAATGAAATAGATTGCACAAGGACAAAAAATTTGGTGTAAATATATAATGCAAATTGAACGGCTAATTTGAAGAATGGAAAAAAACAATGTATTTTTGTTTATACCAAGCCACAAATAATTAGCACTATTGGATCTACTCGGATGAATCTGTGCAATTGATCATTCATCATTGAAACAGAAATAACAGAGAAACGACACAAACAATACACCCACAGTGAAAAAGAAAACCGCAGCAGTTCGTTAATACTTTATTAAGCGTTGAGATCGGTATGGGCCGATTTTACTTTTTATATTGTTACGTAAAGACATTTTGAGATCGCGCTTGTTTCTAATTTTTGACGATAAAATATTGCCAAATTCCAAATTATAATTTTTAAAAAGGAACTAGGATATTATTGTTTTGTTAAGTATTTCTACATAGAAACCTGCAGGGGTCTAGTTTTATTATATTATATAAAGTTGTGACCGTATGTGTATGTGCTTCCCACAACTAGAATCTTGTTTTGCAATTCATCGACAAAATTGAATTGTTAATAATGTCTTCATAATACATTTGTTATATGAAGGAGGAATACATTTTATGTATATATACAGTTTGTCCAGCTAAAAATTAAAGTGATGCTGCATATTGTCCAATCAATTCAATGCAGGAAGAGTTCATCAAACTTTTTGAAACACTACTGTGGTATTCAGTAGTAGTCACTGTCGAAGCCTAGGATGTCTAAAATCGTGCCGAATTGCCTTCCTTTCTTCAAGTAGTATCAGAAATGACCAGAAGTTGTGCGGAGTTTGATCGAATGAATGTGGAAAGTGATCGGGCACCTCCAGACTTTTTTAAAACAACAAAAAACAATAATGCTCATAAATGTGTAACAATTATTCAGAACAATTTTCGTTATTTTTTGGACTATGGACTATCTTCGATGGTTTTTCATTGCAATCTTTCAAATTGCTTAAAAATGTTCTTAAGGCTCATTGTTTCTCTATCATAAAATTGTGTTATACTTTATCCAATACAAAATTTTTTTGACATGTTTTATGTTTTTATGTTTTTTTTTGGTTGATGCTCAAAAAGTATCATTACATGCAATTTTATACCCAATGAGAAGCTTTATTAGCACCTCTAAATTTCTGGTGATGAAAACTTAAATATGTCATTGCGCAATAAATGTAAAGTTAAGATTTAGTATTAGAGCCGCCCCAGGAACTCAGGAACCCAGGACCTACAGCTTAACGTTAGCTCCAAACCACAGTCATCAGAAACCAATTAATCCCAGTCATCACTTGCTTCAGGTTATGAACTCTTGGTTTAATGCTTAACCTTAAGTCTCTCCAGGAAATTACCGACTGGCGAGTGACCAACGTGGAATACTTCTCAGAAGGCATGCTATCTCACCCAGCCTCAAACTAGCGTGATTGAGGGAAAATTCCTTGTCGGATTATACACTCTTGCCTATTGATGCAAGCCTAGTCTTTCATCGAAGGCGTCACCCATCCAAGTACTAACCACAACAAGCGACCTTGCATTTCAACCTCTTAGTTATATTATAAGAGATGCCAACCTTTCGGTGCAATAAGTGTACATATATATGTTCCATAGAAGGGATTATTGAGGTTTAAACATTTATTTGTCATCACGAAACACTTCTATTAAATATAGAAGAATATAACGGGTGATTTTTTAGTGTACGCGAATTTCCAATTGGGGTAGATGTCAAATGAACTGTGAGTCATTCACAACATCGGAGCAATATTTGCAAATTGTCTAAATTTAAATTAAAATCAGTGTTTTGTGCGCTAAACTTATTATAGAACTTCGTGAGCTTTATGGTGCACAGAATCGCCCAACCGAGTCATGTATTCGATGAATCATAGATAAATTCCGAACGCATATCACGCTGCTCGATATTAACACAAAAACAAGACTAAAACTGCGCGTTCTAAAGAAAATATTGCCGCTGGTGCTGGCAGTGTTGATGAAGATCCCAATTTATCAATTCGATAAAGGGGATCGTTACAGAGCGACGATAAATGATTATTTATTTCCGAATTTGAATGGTATTAATTTGGAAGATATGTGGTTCCAATAGGACGGCTCTACATGACATACAGCTAACAACGGATTAATGAGGAAAAAATCCGATTAGAAAATAATTTCGAGAAATGGACCTGTTAATTGGCCCCTAAGATCAGGTGATTTGACGCCTTGAGATTATTTTGCTTTGGGGTTACGTTAAATCTTTTGGTCTATGCCGATAAACCAGCAACTATCGACGCCTTGGAAACCAACATAACTCTGACAATTGCGGATAAAAGATTCAAATTGCTTGAAAGAGTGGTTGGAAATTGAATTGACAGAATGCACTTTGTTAGAAGTGGCCGAGGCGAACATTAAAAAAAGCACTCGGTCTTAGTAACTTAAAACTTGGTAAAAGTTTTAGTACTAAAACTTGATAAAAGTACGTAATAACAGGGCTTTGGATGCAAAAGATAACAAAACCATGAATTAGGATGAAGGACCTATTTCATTCAGGCAACTTTTTGAATTAATAATGTAACGCTTGGTTAACTTAATTGTCAACAACCAACAAATGTCAACTAACTTGCAATAACATTATTGATCATATAAAATATAAATAATTTTGCAAATGATGATTGTTGCCGCATTATTGTGAGCTAATGTGACCTTTAAGGAATCGGTTCGAAAAAAAATATTAAATCCGCATTACTAAGTTGAACCACTTAAATAACAAGACAATCGGCTCTGTAGAATGAGGTCGTAAACTACTGTGGTATGTTCTAAAAAAGAAATATATTTCTTCTAGTTAAAACAAATAAAAATTAGGCCAAATAAACAAAAAATGTGTAAATCATGTGTTATATTAAAAAATACTTAAAAAACATTTTGACTAGGAAATTATTTAGTAATACTTACAATTTCATTAAATAAAATATACACAAAAAATTTCCGCATAAACGCTGCTGATAGATATTACTAGTAGACAAATAACATTTTTTACATCAAGTCTAATAAGATACCTTTCGACAGCATGCTAGTGGAAATATTTGTTCTTTATAATAAAAAGCGGCCGGAAATAATTGAAAATATGTGAACCGTGAATGCTAACTGATTTTCTTTTTTGTTTAAACAGAGGAAATGGATAAATAAGCCGACAAAGGATATATATATATATATATATATATATATATATATATATATATATATATATATATATATATATATATATATAGATATAGATATATATATATATATATATATATATATATATATATATATATATATATATATATATATATATATATATATATATATATATATATATACTTATGTAATCTGGTGTCGATTACTGTTAAAGAAAACTGTAACTTAAACCGAAAAAAAAAACGAACTAAGAATTATATCTAAATTTCCACTATATTTTAAACTTATATGTATTACAATTGCTCGGATACACAGTGCATTTTTCAAATACGAACTATATTTAAAACAACAGTAAGAAAAGCAGTTTCTACTTAAAAGGTTATTTGACCTAATAATACCATAAATGATAATAGTTGGAAATTTCATTTTTTCAATATCTAGATGTGCAATATAAATCTAACAAGGGTAAACCATTCAAATGTACCTTTCTTTAAGTTAATCTGACTTTATTAAAGGCGGTATATGTTCTTTAGGTTGTTTCAATTTCTTCGTCGTTTTATACAAGTTATAATTCGTGTCGGAAGCGTTTTACATATCGTTTAAAAGATTAATTTTTGATATTTGCTAAGTATTTAAGCTGGTTAGTTGGTTACGTGATTAAGCTTCCTTTTGCCATCAAAAGGTATATCGAGTTAGATTCAGTGAAAAAATATCATTTTTAAATCCTTTTTATCCAATCAAAGGATACAAGGCTACACAAAATGATCATAAAATAGGTTTCTAATTGCAGAAAGAGAGAAGTCTTGTGTTGAATGTCGTAGATAGTAGATGTGTTTCACGGAGCTCTCTCACATGCGCACAAGTGTACCGCGCAAGTGGCGTGACCTAAAACCGTTACGTTTCGCGGACGGTAAAACGTGGTAGAGAACTATGGAGAGCTCGGGTAGTAAATCCGAGCTCTTTGAAGAGGTGGCCAGGAAGGAAGTGGCCGACATGGAGATGAAGAGAATAGGAAAGCAACTAGAAAAAGCACTGGCGTTGCTCCAGGAGGAGAAAGAGGCCTGAGTGGTCTCTGAGAAGCGCTTTTCAGCGCTTCAAGAAGAGAACGCCAGGCTGCAGGCCGAGATAGTGGCCGCGGCACGAAGGAACGAGGACCTGATGAGACAGATGCTCCGTCTCCAGGAGAAAAAGGATGTCCCGCAAGACCAAGGGACATCCGGAGCCTCCGCGTCGGCTCAAGAAAAGAAGAAAAGGCGCCATAGGAAGAAGCGGTCAGCTGCCGCAGAAAGCGGATTCCGAAGAGGAGGAATCCGGGATGGAAGAAGAAAGCCTGGAAAACCAGGTAAGTATTCCCCAAACCGAACTCGGAGGCCAACCTTCGGCCTCCGATTCCGAGGGTTTTCGTGCTGCGCCTAAGCGCAAGCGAAAATCCTCCCCGCCGCCAGTTGACGACGTGCGTTTTCCTGCACTGTCGAAGACACAGGCAGCGGGTTCCCGTTCCAATGGGGCATCGGGGTCTCCGATCCAAGCCCCGCCCACTCAGGTCCCTGTCGCGGCCAGTCAGAAACCGGCATCTTCCGTCGGAAATTCTGACCAGCCAGCGAGAAAATACCGTGTGCCCTCCGGTCGTTTTACTCGACAAGGCGGCATTCCAACAAGTAGTTCGGCTATGCAAACAGCTGAACATTAACCATGGCATTTCTACCACGAAACCCAAAGGGGTTTCGTTCCAGCCACCCATTTCCAACGATCATCGGGAATTTACAAAATTCCTCGATGATCGAAAATACCCGTATCATTCATACACCACCCCTGACGAACGCAATCTTCGCGTTCTTTTCCGTGGCGTCCTCGAGAGCATCCCCACCGAGGACGTCAAAGCTGAGCTCGTGTCTTTGGGCTATCATCCAACCAACGTTCAACGTTGGCAGAACAAGAAAGGCCCGCTGGCCATTGTTCAAATCACGGTGCCTAAAACCGAAAAAAGGCATCACTAACACGAAGTATTTTCTGGACCAGCACATCCGAGTCCAGACTCAAAAACCCTCGAACCAAGTTGGTCAGTGTTTCAACTGCCAACAATTTGGTCATAAGGCACGCAAGTGCCATGCCCCCCCTAAATGTGTTAAGTGCTCTGCCGACCACAGGTCCAGGCACTGCCCAAAACCCAAAGATTCCCCGGCCAAGTGCGTTAACTGCGGCGGTGATCACACCGCCAGTTATCATAACTGTTCGGCCCGTCCCGCGCCCCGCACTGCGAAGGCTTTATCTTCGCAGCGCGCCCAAAAGGCTGCTCCACAGCCAAAGCCCGCGAAAATCCCCACATCCACCTTCGTGTGGGGATCTCAGCGCCAAGCGCAACCCCAACCCCAAGTTAACGTTCAATCTGACGTAAGTCAGATAGCTAACCTTCTAACCCAGCAGATTATGGGCCTAGTAATGGCCCAATTAACGTCTGCCTTCCCGAACAATGTCTGTTAAACCGGACTCCCTAAAAATAATTTCATGGAATGCCAACTCCGTATGTGACAAGAAGGAGGAACTTGCTCACGTATTTTCGGCACACAACATCGATGTCATCCTAATTCAGGAGACATTTCTTAAACCCTCCATCCGTTTCAGCATCCCGAACTATAAAGTTCACAGGGATGACAGAATCGGCGGCCGTGGTGGCGGCACGTTGATTCTTATCAAAAGAAACATCCGGCATTTCAGACTTCCTAAACCAGAGCTTGCCACTCTGGAAGCCACTGCCATTTCTGTCGAGCTCAAGGACCGACCTATCATTTTATATTCCGTGTATCAGCGTTTCGGTGAACCCTTGGTTCCGGCTGATTACACCAAAATCTTTGACACCGATGCCGCCATCATTATCGGCGGCGATTTCAACGTACACAACACTCGCTGGGGTTGCAGAACCACGAACGATCGTGGTAGCACCCTAAGCACTGTGTGCGAATCATTCGGGTGCCTCATCGCCTTTCCTGATGAGGCTACCCACTATGCCTATAACCACCCGCAACACACGGAATCGGTTATAGACTTCTTCATCACGAAGAATTCCGCCAGAGCGATTGCAACGTCGGTCCTGCACGAGCTCGACTCTGACCATCTTCCTGTCCTCCTCGAACTGGGGGACGGCCGGCTCTTGGGCGCTCCGTTCAAGTTGACTTATAAAGTCACTGATTGGAACGTTTTCCGAGCCCATCTCCGCTCTACGGAGCCAATCCCAACAATTGCTGCCCCGAAGCAGCTCGATCTCGCTGTCAGTAAACTGACAAGGGATATCCAAGAGGCTTACAGACTTGCCACGAAGCTTCGGACGGTCGACCAGCTTCAGCGAACTTCCGACCTCCCGACGGATCTGAAAAACCAGCTCCGGGCGAAAAATCGCCTGGTCAGGTTGGCCAGATCCACCCTCGATCCCGAGGATAAACGTCGGGCAAACCGGGCGATCAGAGAAGCCAGAGAGGCAATGGCGTCGTACAGAGACGAGAAGTGGGATTCACTTCTTTTCTCTGTCGACACGTCAAATCCGAGGCAGATCTGCCGTCTGGCTAGGTCCTTGGTGGGGAAGTCCCGACGGGACATTGAAGTCGGATGATGGCGTTTCTTTCGCCGTCTCCGACTTGGAAAAAGCTGAAATGCTGGCGGAGTCTTTTAGACTCCAGATGACCAGTCCGAGGCTGGCCGAGGCGCAGGCGGAAGAACGGGCAGTCGACCGCGCTTACGCGCGGCTTTCCGACAAAGCTGAACTTTCGTATCTGCAGGATTACCTGATTTCTCCAAAATCAGTAGTGGCTATCATTCGTAGTTTTGCCCCAAACAAAGCTCCGGGCTGCGACGGTATCACCGTCAAGCAGCTCCGAAAGCTCCATAGTAAGCAAATCGCAGAAATCACGAATATCGTGAATTCCATTCTGCGTTTGCAATATTTTCCCGCTTCAGGGAAGCACGCTAATTTAGCAGTCATTCCGAAGAAGAGAGGCGCGAACCTCTCTTCTGATGTCTTCTAAATAATCTCTCCAAGATAGCCGAAAAGGTCATTCTTTCCGCACTAAATGACTTTACCGACAGCAAAGGTATAATACCTAACGAGCAATTCGGGTTCCGAAAGGGACATTCGTCCCTGCAGCAATGCGCAAGGCTTGCTAGCGAAATACACCAGGCTCTTCGATTAACAAAGTGCGTTGGCGCTGTGTTTCTCTATATTTCCAAAGCCTTTGACAAAGTATGGCACCGTGATCTTATTTATAAGACCATAAAATTAGGTTTTCCTAAAGATCTTACCATACTAATCCGCTCTTTCCTGTCAGGCAGGTCCTTTCAGGTAAAGATTAATTCGTCCCTTTCAACGAGCAAACCCATAGAGTCGGGCGTCCCGCAAGGTTCACCCCTTTCTCAAGCTTTGTACAACCTGTACATAGCCACAATTCCGTGTTATAGTGACGTTAGTTCTGCATTTTTCGCAGACGACACTGCCTTCTTTGTCACGTCACGTCATGCGTCGGCTATTCATAACCGACTGCAAAAGCAACTTAACGTTGCAATTTCCTGGCTTAAATTCTGGCGCCTGCAGGTCAATCCTAAAAAGACCCAGGCGATTATCTTCACCAGAAAGCGCCCTAAATGCGCAGCCAGACTGCTGGTTGACAAAGTGCCTATTCCGTGGTTGCAAAAAGCAACCTATCTAGGCCTACATTTCGACCGCTCTCTTCAGTGGTCTAGTCAAATCCAGCTAACTTTAAGTAAGGGGTACGGTATCTTCAAACTCGCGTACCCCTTAATTTCCAAGTCGAGCAAGCTAAACCCTTGCATCAAAGTAAATATTTATAATACTTTAATTAGATCCGTATATTTATACGGTCTAATAGTGTATTTTCGCTTCCTGTCACCTTATTCGGTGCACAGATTATAAGTTCTTCAGAACAAAACCTTGCGTTTGGCGCTCAACGCTCCATGGTTTGTTCGGAACACCCAAATTCATGCCGAAACCGGATTCCCCACGGTTTCGCAATTCTTTGAAAAAGCTTACGAGAAGTTTGTTCTAAAAGCTTCTCTAAGCGAAAACCCGCTCGTCCGGAAAATACCGGAAAATTTACCCAGACCTCCCGGGTAAATCGAGCCATAAAAATCCCCAATGTCATTGCACGGGCGGCAAGCAGAAGGGAATCGAATATCGGTTCCTGCCTTGCGTAAGGCCGCTTCGACTATAAATAACAGAATGATGCACACTCCCCGGCGTCGTCGGATGGCGGCCGATCGGTCACTCTTTTTCGATCGGTCGGACCGCCATTCGGCGAAAACTCCATCGAATTTCCGATGGAAGTAAAAATAATAAAAAATAGAAATCTAGCTTTTTTGCTCTTTTTCCTTTCTTGCTAACCTCAAGAAGTTCGCCAGGACTTCTAATAATTGAAATACTATCCTTCTTGTCTTTCTATTAACTTAAATGACAGCCGGAATCTTCAATTCCGGCAGGTCAAAGGTCAGCTAGAGACCTCCAAACGTAAAAAACGCCCATCTTAGGGTATGAATTTCATTATAAACTAGTAGGAGCCTCCAGGCTAACTAAAAAACCTGGCTGAGGAAGTCGAAGCAGAAAGAGAGGAAAATCTAAAAAATCGTGGAAACAAGGGACAGTTAAAGCGATATGTAGCAGAAACCTAAAGCTACGGTTTCTTAAAAAAGTGGTGCCGATATTTAGCGGCCGTAATAAGTTGTGATGTGGCGGACGTAAGAAAATGGCCGTAAGAACGGTGACTGGACATGTCAACTTAAAAAAAAGACGGTCAATGGACAGTGAGCGTATTGCGTTAGATAATGGACGATCTGGACATAGCATTATTACTAAATTTGGAAGATATTTAGTTATCAAAAGACAAAAGCCATCGTTTGGAGGAGACTGAGATATTTAGACATGGTGCTACAGAAGGTGAATTTCTAATTTTTTTGCTGGCCTTAAGAACGTTGACAGGAGGTGTCAACTTAAAAAAAGACGATCAACGGACAGTGAGCGTATTGCGTTGGAGAATGGACATCTGGACATAGCATTATTACTAAATTTGGAAGATATTTAGTCATCAGAAGACGAAAACCATTGTTTGGAAGAGACTGAGATATTTAGAAATGGTGCTACTTCAAATATGTGAGGGTGTATTTCAAATTTTTTGCTTTAAGTGGGCTTTTCTTTAATTTGCTTTTCACATTATATCAAGCTTCACTATTTCTCACAAAATCCATCAATATTTCATCTTCTTCGATGGTTCAAATCACGTTTGTACTGAGTGCACTAATTTTTTTTAAACGGTCACAACTAACGCTTTCTAGGAAACCAACACCATCTGATTTGCATAGACAACGTTTAGTAACATCATCCACCGCTACATTACGGCCGCTAGATAACGGCACGGCTTTCTTAGGAAACTGTAGTTTAAGAGAAGACCAGTGACCTAATGGAAATGCATAGAAGTTAGGTACCGTATATCATTGTAAGACGTTCTGAAATTGAGGCTGTTCTGCCAAAGTGAGTTATAACTGGTGTTATTGGAGGATATCAGGATTGAATGGAAAATTAGAGAATACAAATTGAAAGATGATTAGCAAGGCACTAAATAACATGGAAATATTCAAAAACATGGAACATTTTTTCCACGCTCCACGTAATTATTCTTCATTTCTTCAGCCGCCCTCCAAACGACAACAAGCATCTTCCAAGATCGGTTTCTGGCCTCAAGCTGTCATTAGTCGGGCTCGAGCATTCAGAAAGTAGCTGAAGAAATGATTAGGGGTATGTACCGGTTTTTGTGAATGAAATCTGTAATCACGCTGCGCCATTCTATGATGAACTTCGGTAGCAGTTACATTGCGCGAACCCGTCCATGATCAACTCAGGCTGTATTCAGGTACCAGGTATGCATGAAAAGTTGCTAGTGAGATCGAAGAGGAGAGAAGAGTATTAAAAATATTCAAAATTTGGGGGGTGCCGAAGAAATGAGCATTTATCACGGAGAACGGAAAAAAAATGTCCTTGTTTGTGAATAATCTCAATATTTTCTACGAGCCCAATTGCAACATTTCATAAATAACTTAGACGTTAATGCGCCTTAAAAATAAAACAAAATGGAAAAAGGAACGAAGAAAACTTTGTAGGCGTTTTGTTTTTGTAGAATATGCGGTTGCCGAATATTTTAGTATTGCTCTGGAAAAAATAATAAAATGAACTTTGAAATTGTTGCCCATTATAAAATTATTTCTAAATTATAGCAACTATTTATCCCATTATGCAAACTATACACAACGTACAGGTTTCCTCAGGTAATAAGAACGGATTATTATTTTACAAACAACATATAGGGTTTTAAAAAATCGTTAAATTATGTGGTCCTAATCACGTGCATCGCATCTAGTCGAGATTAAACATGTTGCTACTATGCCAACAATCAAATAAAATGTAAGCTAGAATTTTTGCTTTAGTTATAAAAAACCTACTTATTTTTATATTATATTATATACAGCATATTAAAAACACTTACAAATTATCACTGTGTACAATTAAAGTATTATTGTTGCTGAGGGTTAGGAACGGTTTTCTAATAAGAGTATCAAAACGTTAAAATGAAGCAATTTATATTTTATCGTGAATAACAAATAATTATATTATATTTTGAAAATAATGTTATTCAAATGTACCCCTCGGCTTCGTCTGGTGGAATGAATTCGGGAAACTCAATTCAATTTTCGATTTCTCTTTCACACATATCGATCGCATGGCATATTTTAAATGGTGGTCTGAATATTTCGTTTGAGGTCAAGATTTGTTTGGATTTGTTTCTGTAAACGAGAGATTTCACATAACTCAAAAACAATCCAAAAAACAACACAAAAAATAACCCAGGGTCGTGAGATCGCATGATCTTGGTGGCCAATAGATGTTACCATTTCGCCAGATAACGCGTCCAGGAAACTCTTCTTGCAATAAAACGATTTTCTGGCGAGAAGTATGCCCATTTGAACCGTCTTGTTAAAAGAAACTATTGTTTATACCCACATTTATCAGTTCAAGCCAAACATATTCTGTAAGCGTATTCTTATAGCTATCCCCATTAACATTAAGACGATTTTGATTATCATCTTCAAAAACATTCTTCAGAATTCTTCAAAAATAAACAGTGGCTTTCTTAGAATGAAAAGGTAACTCCTGCATCACTTGTAGATTTTTGTCGGTCCAAATCCTGCAGTTTTGTTTGTTCACAAACCCAATAAGCCAGAAGTGCGGTTCGTTGGAAAAGTTTTTTTCTCAAAAATCGCATTCCAACTGCTTTAGAGGCCAATTCGTTTGACATGGCATTTTATGAGACATTTACATTAAAAATAGAATATCCGCTGTTACGTTTCAATGTTCTGACACTCTTATTGGAAAACTCATTATAAGGTTCTATAAGAAAATGGGTGTCACACATATTAAAATTAGATAAGTAATAGTAAGTTTTAGATTTTTACTGATTTCGTGTTATGCTTTAAAAACCATGTTTTATAACCATTAAACCATGGTTTGTTGATGAAGGTAAATGGTTTGTTTGACGAGATAAATAGCTATTTCTAATCAATTTAAAGAATATTTTTCTAATACAAAACAACGCGAGACCACACTCACTGTGAGAAATAAAAATTCGAACAATATAAAAATTTACCTCTTACACTGTAATATCAGACTTTCACCTAGTGATTGTTAGTTATTAAAAAAAATCTTATTTTAAAAATACGATTGCTAAATAATTAGCAATATTAAAAATATTAAAATTGTTTAAATATTCATACACAACACATTTCTATGAAATCCCTTGTTAAATAAATTAAAAACAAAATAGCATTATGCATAAGACCTTTATAATAGTCTATGAAAGAAATAACGCGCTTCATTAAATTTTAACTAACTTTATTTAACATTGGTTAATAAGCGTTTTTTATATTTGTTCTCATATGTACATATGGGATGTTAGCATTCTTGCTTCGTCTTGACATTTAAGAAACTGAAAAGTTACCAATTTTAATTGAACTGATGTGAAGTACGAAACAGCGTCATTTTCTTTAACTACCATAAATACAGTATGTAATTCTTTGAAAAATGCTTTCCGTACTTAATAAATAATATTAATTTTTATTAAAACGGACACGAGGGGTGCTATTTATGTATACGGAATAATAAATAAAAACGAATATTTATCATTGAAAATGGTGTTATTGTTTTTCAAAATATATTCCGCGTGATCAATACACTTTCGCATACGTTTGAACCAGTTTTTACAACACTTTCCATTCTGATTGAGATACTTCCAAAACATGCATTTTGAACGCATCAACTGCTTCTTCTGGCATCGAAAATCGTTGACTACGTAGTTTATTCTCTACGGACGGGAACAAAAATTAATCACTGGGTGTCAAATCAAAACTGTATGGCGGATGACCCATCAATTCGATGTTTTGACTGGTTTAAACAGAGTCATTTATATTGAGTTGTTTTGTTCCACAAAATTACATTTATGTGGGACAATCGGAATTTCGGATAAACATTCATGCGAGTTTGGACTGCAACATATTGGCACGAAATGGCGCCAGGATATTAGTGACGATAATGTTGTTATTAGTGTATTTGTGGATCTAAAACGTGCATTTGAGACTATCCACAGAAAAAATCTGATTACAAAGGTATAGTGCTACGGGGTGACATCTTGTGTTATAAAATGGCCCAAACATTATTTGAGTGACCGTTCGCATCGAACAAAAATAAATGGTGCTATATCAGGAATTTTGGAAAATGATATTGGTATCCCACAAGGGAGGGTATAGGGGCCCTTTTTGTTTCTTATATTCATCAATGGCCTATATAACATTTTTAAAAAATTAGACTTAAATTTGTTTGCAAACAATACTTTCCTTTCAATAACGGGGACAAAACTATGACCAGATAGTGAAAGATATTAATTTAGAACTCTCTATATTAGATATTAATTAAATTCTGAGAAAACAAAATATATGATTCTGGTAAAGATGGGTATTTGCGTCGTTAATTGTGTAAATTATAAGATTTACATCGACAAGAATAATACTGAACTAGTTGATCTAAAAAAAAAATATCTAGGGGTAATTATTGATTCTCAATTGAAGTTTTGTGCTCATGTAAATTAAATAAGTAAAAGAATAAATAAAAAAATTGAATTATTTCGTAGAATATCACATAACTTAACTAATTGGTCAAAATTGTTAATATATAATTCTATAATTTAGTCCCATTTTATTTATTGTAGCTCTTTGTTGTTAGGCTGTAATACAAATGAAATAAATAGATTGCAAATTTTACAAAATAAGGCAATGCGAATTATTTTACATTATGATAGGTATACACTGGCGTATTTGATGTTGAACTCTTTGGGCTGGTGCTCTGTATGGCAGAGTATTGAGATGGCCAGTATTGTAATGATTTTTAAAATTAAAAATACTTAACACGATTTAATAGCGCTAATAATAGTTAATAGCGCGATCTAATATAAATTTTTAACGTAGAACTTATATGCAGAAATATCTTTTTGAGAATGATATTCTGCTGTTCAATGGATTGCCAGCAGAGCTAAAAAGTATAAAAAGTTAAAGAATGTTTGTAGATAGAATCCGTAAATATTATTTAACAAAATAGGTTTGGTATGTTTGATTTTGGATAAACTAGTGTGTATATATTAAATTTCGGATATATTTATATGTATTATATATATAGACATGTAGAAATATAAATGAATTACAAATTGTATGTAGTAGACAAGTGCTTAATAAAGAATATTATTATTATTTACTTTGAAGTGCTTCTTGTGCGAAAAACTTTTGTTAGGTTTGGCTCATTTTGAAAGACCCATAGAGTTGACTGCTGTTTACTTTCGGGTTCTTACTCATAGATCCAAGATCCAAGATACACGGGTTTTTGAGCGATTGCCAAATTGTGTGGAATCCAACGGACACAAATCTTTTTCACAGCTAAATGTTCATGTAAACTCTTGTGTATGCTTGTCATACTAATGCGCAGGGGTGCCTCAATCTCACGGTATGTCACATAATGATCTTGCTTTATCAGTTCGCGTACAGTATCAATGTGACCTTCTTTAAATTCATCCGTGAGCGAACGACGGCCACAATTGAATTCACTAAGGGCCTGTTCTACAATGCAAGAATATACCAGGTATAAGCTATACTTGGAATAAAATTTAGAATGCCCGTAAACGCCCGCTCGGCGTTCCAAATTTTATTCCACATGCAGCTTACCTGGCATATTCTTGCATTGTAGAACCGGTCCTAAACCAGTGATATACAGTGGTTTTAAGTGCTTCATTGTCAGAAGTTAAAGTGAGTTATTCGATGCACTGTTGTTGCGATAATTCACGTCAAAAATCGTAGTAAATCAACGCACGAAAATTTTCACGAGTTAATTCTATTTTTGACTGAGATGAAATTTTCAAGTCATTAAACAACACAAAATGCTGTGAATGAGAGGATGAAAATGCTATACCATACGACATATTTTTCTGGATACAACTGGATGTATTATATTATATATATATTATTAACTTAACCATTTAATTAAAAATGAGCGTCGCTAAATTAAATTTTGGCGTTAAATTCTGGGTCAAGTTGCAATTGATTTTAAGCCAATTCACTGAACGTACGACGCAAACGATGGCTTAGCGGTTTGAGTGCTTGGACAAGCTGGATCTTGTCAGGCACCCGTTATTTGTTTGTTTTAATATCGAGCAGCGTGAAATGCATTCGGAATTTGTCGATAATTCGGCGAATACATTTCTCGATTGGGCGATTATGTGCACCATAAAATTCACGAAGAGCTTTATAAGTTTGGTGCACAGAATACTTATTTTGATACCAAATTTTTACAATTTGCAAGCGTTGCTCTGATCTTAAACGTTCTGTGATGATTTGCCAGACTATATTGAATAATAAATATAAATAATAAAATAATAATAAATTCGGACACACTAAAAAATTTATATATATATATATATATATATATATATATATATATATATATATATATATATATATATATGTATATATATATATATATATATATATATATATATATATATATATATATATATATATATATATATATATATAGATTTGGGTATCGATCTGTTCATTCTGTGAAGAGTCACAACGTTTCGTCAAAATCTCATTTGGCATTTTCAAGTGTTGTTCTTTTCGACTGAATAGTCCAACTGCGACAGTCGAAGCGGATTTTTTTTACATATATTGACATATGATGATATTTATTGTCTCTTCTAATAGATAATTATGATAGTCTTTGGAATTTATTTTCAATTTTAGTATCTTTATTGCCTTTTCCCTTTTTAATATCATATTTTCTATATTATTTTTTTCAAAAAGTGATTGTTTTCTTTCCATTTATTTAATCTCCCTTTTCTTTTCGTAAAAGTAGGTTAAAATACAATTATGTTCAATGTATGGTGATACGTGTGCGATGACGGTTATCGAATTGCTTCCTTTGCTAATTTTTCTGCAATTTCATTCTTTCAATTACCAATATAGAGTTCAGATAAAAACAATATTGTGTAATATTGCAGACACGCAGGACAATAAATATATTTTATGTAAGAGGATCATATGAATGTATTACTTTTGTAATTAAAGAGAAAGGAATTAATTGTGTAGGTTTAATTTTCATTATTATCTCAAGATTTTTTTTCGATTTACATAGTTCAAATTTATAAAGTTAACAGTGGCGGTTCGTGGTCTAAATAGGAGGTGAAGCGCAGCACGAAAAATAATAGGTATATCATAAGCAGCAAATCCAAAAATGTATAAAAACATAACAATAACATAAAAAAAATAGCTTACTCACCCGCACTTCAACAGCGACTAACGTAGGGGCACTGCGAAATCTGCAACCGCACATAATGTTTCTATTTTTTAAATGTAAGGTCAATTCTTCGGTCTTTTAAAGCTGCAAATCTTTCAATAATGTCCTCATAAAATGGTTCCACACTTAAAAGTTTGTTCAAAAGTCCTTTTTCAATAGAAATTTTCGCCAAATTACTTAGTCTGTTTTCTGTCATTGAATTTCGTAAAAATGTCTTGATTCTTTTCAAACAGGAAAAACTACGTTCAACTGAGACACTAGTCGAGGGAATCGTCACAATCAGGCATAATAATCTGGAAGCTTCCTTGAAGATATCTCTATTCTCGTGTAAAAGTTTCAACATTCGATCCAATTGAATTTTGTGGTAATTTTCATCATTATAAATGAAGGTTAATTCATATTTCAGCCTTGATATATTGGGAAATAGGTCGGGAAAAAATGCTTTTAAATTATTCACTGACTCTAAAGGAAAGGTTTTTGCATACTCTGCAAACCGTGCTGTGTCCATGAGTGTAACGAAAATAAGTTTATCCATGTCTTGAAATCGTGTGTCAATTTGTCCAGAGATAGTATCTAAAATTTCGTAATACAACACTTTGTATTTTTCAAAGATTTCTTCAGTCGTTAAAGTTTTTCGTCCCTCACGATAATTAGTTGGTACTGACACTTTTACACTGACTGAATCGAAAAGTTTTTGGAAATTTTCCTCATTTCTTTTTCCATTTAAAAGACGTTGAGTATTCCTAACTTGTGTTATCAAAGATTAATGTTAAGTGAACGTTTCTGTAACACATCAAACAGAATATCAGTCATTTTGAAAATGTCACTAAAAATAGCACTGAGTAGAGCAAATTCAAAATTATTGAGATGATTTAAGAAGCCCACACTTTGAGTTATTGAACTTTGATCCGAAGTTTTGTCGTCTCAAATTTCAGTAAAAACTGTTTTTAAACCGTCCCATTCATTATCAATCATATTCACTATCTTAGAATTCGATGTCCAACGGGTTGAAACAGATGTGGGTACCCTTTTTTTCATTATTGTGTCAGCTACTTGAGTTCTCTTTGTAGAATGATGAAAAAAATTCGGGAAACTAATCACGTTTGCGAAAAAAAATACGGCACTGTGGTATAGTACTGCAACTCTGCTGAAGCACTAAATTGAAACGGTGACCTGCACAATGTACAAAAATGGCTTGTCGAGCTTCGGTTTTTATTTTTGATTGGAGATCATTTATATGTCCTGACATGACACTAGCGCCGTCGTAGCATTGTCCTACTAATTTTGAACGGAAATCGTATTTTTCAATATGTCAACGTATATGCGTACTTGAATGTCCACACTGCTCACTGATATATAATAGTCCAAAAGTTCTTTGAACTTCCCCCGATTATCCGAGGAATCAGATTCGTTGTGCCCTCGAAATGCTAACTCTTGTTTTCCTAAATAAACAGTGGCGCGAATAGGTAACTGCATGAATCTTCTATTTAAAAGCACATTGTCATTGAACATTTTTAAATACAACCTGGAATTTTCCTTCAACGCGTCTTCAATTGTGCTGAGGTTTTTCTTTAATTTGGCAAACGATAATGCACAGGGAATGTGATCTGAATAAGCTTTACGTCTACTAAAACCCCTTGTTACGTTTCCAAAATTGTTAAAACCCTCTTTATTCCACACACTTGATTTTACACCTACTGTCAAACAGGGCATACAAAACAGTTTCTTCATATAAACACTTCCACACAACCACTTATAATCAGCATACCACTGATTGCGAAACTTTCGAACGAAAACTCTGTCTTTTGATTTTCCTTGTTTTTCTATTTCAAGAAAAGGTTTGGTGTTAGGTCCCTCTGTATGCAGAAAGTCTTTTTTGTCATCGTTTTTCCATCTGGAAAATGGTGTTTCCAACAAAATGCACACCGGATCGTACAATCACCGGATCGCAACAAATGCACACCGGATCGTATCAAATGCACACCGGATCGCACGGCGCGATACGATGTAAATTCACTGAATTTTATTCTTAAGGAAATGAAACGCGTGCAATAAAGCCTGCTGCAGCAGCATCCACGCGCCACGCCGTTTTCTATTTTTAGCTCACGTATTTAGAAGACGGCTTCGTGCGTTACCATGGCAACCTCCGTAAACAAATCTGGAATTTGGCAGCGGTATTATCGATCGTGCTGGTTGCGCTTCCCAGGCATCTCATACGAGGTAGAGTTTTCGCTCGCCGCTCACCGCTCGCCACAGTCGTCGCTCTATTCTTTAAGAATACGCTACGTTTGTATATTGTATAATTCATATAATTGTTAGTATTGTATTAATTTGGCATTAATTATTATAATGCTGATGTATTAATGTATACGTAATTAAATAAATTATTATACCAATTATGTTTTATATAAAAAATAAAATGTAAGTTTTTGTTTCGGAAATTGTGGGTGAAGCGGTGCTTCACCCGCGTCCCCTGACGAGCCGCCAGTGAAAGTTAAAGGTGTTAACAGCAGGATAGTTTGGCAGTGATCACTACTTGGTGATTATGAAGATAATAACCAAGGGTTCAAGCTGCTTTTTTGCTGCACCTTTTTGATGATTATTTTCCTCATGGAACTACACATATCTGTATGACTCCTCACGACATTTAATTCTATCGTTTGCTTTTTCCCGTTCAGACACGCTTGACATGAATGTTTTGAGACGATTTTATGACGTCTTTGTATCTTCTTTTTGGCCCTTCCAGATTTTGTTTTTTGTTTTTTAATTTCCTATAAAAGATCTGATTCAGCATTCTAGTGTTCTACAGCCTCTGACAATGACACAATCATCTCATCTGAGCTTTTATGATTTGAGATTCTATGCACAAACTGTTGGGTCTTTTAAGTACCTCCCTCCACATTGGTCTGATAGTCTTGTCATTTTATTTTTAAGATTTTTCCGAGGCAGCTTTGATGAAATCTCTCGAGTTTTTTTATTTGCTTCGGATACAGGATCCAGTATTCAACTCCATACAGAAAAGTGGGAATTAAGATGGCATTGTAAACACTGATTTTAGTATGGTTTTTTAAGGCTCAGTAACTAAACACCCTTCTCATTAGTCGTTCAAAACTGACATCGAGAGAACGATGTACTATTCATTATTTGAAATAGAATTATAAAACACGAAATATAAAAGTTACGAATTAATACTGCACTATTGCCAACTTTCCAAAATTAACTTGACAAATTTCTCCAACTGTATTAAAAAGTAAATCAGATGATGCTTATATAATGACAAAAATACAGCTGATTTGTTACGTAGTAGCATGCACAAATAAATTAACACTAAAAATGAACGAACATACTATACTTTTCAACCCAATAATTAGTTTTAGTCGTTTTACAGGCAATAGGCAATTCTTACTATACTTGCATTATAAGAAGATGATTTAATTCAACATAAATCGGTCAATATTTTAATGATACCTTCGAACACATTTCTACTGAAATTATTTTAATAACATTTCGCTATTAATTTTGGCATTTTATTACTTCACGTAAAAAAGTACTTTCATTTGTGTCTATAGCAAATAATACCATTAATTTTAAAATTTGTGATTATTAATTTAATATTCAATGCACCTTATTTCTTTTCAGTAATTATCTATATTGCCAATATAAAGATGAAACTTTCGTCAGAAAGAAATATTTACTATTTATTTATTTGCAAAAATTATTTAAATAAAATTCATTTGATTTGTGCAAAAGTGATGAAGGAAGATCATGCGTAATACGGTATTGAATATTGTACTATCTATGTCTGAATTAATTGTGAAAAGCGCAATGTATAGAGTGTTTCAAAAAGGATTTTTAAAATTCTGAATTAAACAAAAACTTCACTTTATTCTTTATAATTTACTTCGAACATTGAGTAACTATTATTTAGACAATGTTTGGAAAAATACTGGAGAACAAAAAAGTGCACCACCCAGTATACATGTTTGAATCAAACTGAAAATATTTTTATTGTATAGCATATGTTGAACACAAAACCTGATATACTTTATCTTGCTTGTTTATATTTTGTTGCTGTAGATCATTGCAAATATCTTGCATGTAAAATATGATAAAATAAACGTGTTGCTTAGAATGGTTAACGAAGTCAGACATACTGAAATCTTGTAACAGCCTTATTTCTTCTATTATTCATAAACCAGGACAATCAACAAGATAATTGTATCAACCATTGATTCTTCAACATACAACTTGGCAAAATGGTTAAAAAAGGACTTTGAAAATCTAGCAAACCAAGTACCTTGTTGTTCTAGAATAAACTCAACAACACTCATAGAAAAATATAAAAACACACATCTATAGGAAGGTGAGGTTTTGGTATCCTCTAAGCAAAATAATGGATGAACCCATGTTTCATCCTTCCTCACAATATTACATGTATACTTTTTTGGCATTTTTAAAAATTCATCAATTGCCAATATTTTTGCTTCCGTCATTGTAGTCGTGTCTCTCTTTAGTAATATTTTCTCAATTTTGTCATTTCATGTTTTACATGGCCTCCCTCTTGGTGTCTTTCCCCGCCACTTAGACTCCCACAGTCTTTTAACTGGTTTGTCCCTGACTATCCTTCTAGGTCTCCATACTAACGCAATTAGTTTTTTTCTATAGTGTCTAGTGCGGCTTCAACTTTCAACTCTTCTCTAACTGCATATTCTATATATTTTTGCTATCCCCAATACTCTTCGTAGATATTTAATTTCTATTCTTTGTATTCTGCTCTTCATTCTGCTTGTTAATCCTGAATATTCTAAACTATAAGTCAGTATAGGAATGCACACTGTCCTATATATACCACTCATCTTAACTTCTGCGGAAATTTCATTTTTACATAAAAAACTGTTTCTTAACGAATAGTATATACGAAGTGTACTGCTAAGAATTTCCGTGATCTCTATTTATTTGTTCCCACTGCTGTTGATATAAACTCCCAAGTATTTGTATCAGTTTCGATTTCAACATTCTATATTTCGATGTCCAGATTTTCTGTTGTTTTGCCCGTAGTCATAACTTTAGTTTTAACCTCTGAGTTATAACATTAATAGCTTGCTAATGCTACTATCCATATTTCTAATTTTTTTAGCTCTCTTGCCGCACTTTCTATTATCGCAATGTCAACAGCCAAGGCACAGTCCTTTACCTACGTTGACTGCGCCTTTATATAATTTGCATGTAAACTACAATGTAACTCAAATCCTTACCATTTATACATTTTACTTACCTAACTCACTGTATTTAAACTTAATAGTTGCTGGAGGTGATCTAATTCCAAAGCGTATAGCCCACATACCACAATATCTGGAGTATTAGCTGTAGGCTACCTATTCTATATTGTTCGAATACTCCAGTTAAATTTGATCTTTCAATCCGAAAACCTTTAACCCTTCTACGTCCATCATAACCTTTGAATATAACTAGGAGCATATGATCATGTAACTAGTGGGACCAGAATGGTTTCCGGTTTGGCAGTGGCGTAGGGCAGTATGAATAAAAACAAGAAACTGATAAAAGTGTACAGTTGTTTAAAACAATAACTTATTGTATAATTATAGTTATTGTATTAAACTGATGAAGATTTACTAGATACAGCAGAGAAATGTAACATTTAAATTAATTAAAAAAGTCTATTTTCTCAAAGAGTAAAATGTCCCTTAAACAAAATTAACTTTGTATATGTTCTAGAATTTTTTTTATATACTACATCGTTTTTATGTCAAATATAATTAATTTTTGAAGTGTAAATAGTCTTGTTCTTGTTGTAGTGTAAAAAGTAGTGTAATAAATAAACTAAACTGTTAGATATAAACTCATTTTTCACAACAACCAAAAAAAAAACTAACTTTCAAGAGTAAATGTTATGAAAGATGTTTATCAAAATGATAAAATAAAAAATTACATATTTTAAACAGTTCACTTCAATTGTTGGAACAGCATTTGGTAGTAGTCTCACTTTTACCTTAGATGTTCCATCAAAACGGTCCTCAGCAAAATGATGGGAACATAAAAACCTACTGTGGTTTGGAATAAAGTCCGGTTTTTTAATAAAATTAGTCCACTGTATTGTTCTATTTGGAATCTTTGGGAAATCTTGAAAAAAAATGAACTGGTTTAATAACATGAAATCCAAATTACAAAGGAATTAACATTTACATTTATTGGTATAATAATTTCTGAACAGGATTACAAAAAAGACACTCTATATGATTAGTTATATTTTATAGATTATATGAGTAAAGTAACATGTTTTATATGTATCAAACGAAAACTAAAAAATTATGAGTCATTATATTTGGATATTATATTTCAGCTGAGACATATCATTCTGCTGACTAAGTATTTATCTGATATATAAATAAGAGTAGCGTAAGATACAAGTCAGTTCTTAATTTCCATTACTAGTTATACTGTCGTGTAGATCTAAAATCAATTGTAATTCGATAAATAAAGATTTTTTATAATGTCTTGTTGGATTTCAATATAATTAGCGCAGTCGGTAGGATACATTCTTCAGTTGTGCTGAACCGTGTTGATAGTAACATTATCGTGAATAGTGATTACGAATGGTCATTGTAAATAGTGATCGCGAATAGTGATTATGAATAGTGCAACACTAATCAACGCAATCCACTTAGACGACTCAATGCATCGTCTGTCTCAACAGTTAAGAAGAAAACTGAACCAATCCTACACGACCAACTACAAGGAATCCTGCTCTGGATCTTGGCAAGCCACAACCAGATCAGTTAAAATAGAACCCCGACACATTAGCGGTGCTAGTGTCGACTACGAAATCACCCCCTTGGGCACTGTACGTTCCCAGGAGAACCTGTACTCGATAACAGGAGCAATCTACATACGGCCAATTAACTTCAACAGTAAGTTTAAAGCCTGTATTATTAGTGTAATCCTGTTTAATTAAGAAATTGAATTGAAGTAATAATTTGAAAACGACTTATTTATTTTATTGTATCTTATTTTATTTCATTTTATTATTTTATTTTTTATTTCATTTTATTTTATTTTATGAATTATCTCGTGTGATTAAACTTTTATTGAATAGATTAGTGTAATTTTATGAAGACATTTTCGAAATGATTGGAAGGAATAACGTACCCTAGAGTTAGACAACAAAACACTCAATCTACTTCCGAAAATATAGAAATTCTATACTCTAATTTGACAAACTTCTATGAACAAGAAACTTCTAAATTCAAAATGAGTGACGCTTTAAGATCTACGGTAGTTTTATTAAAAACATTCGATGGAACTCCTTCACGCTTAGACACTTTCATACAGCAAATAGATACGTTTTATATTCGATATTTTAATAATGACGTTTCACAACAAGAATATGTGATTTTGGCGATAAAATCAAAAATAACCGGCATAGCCGAAGACTTTTTACTAACACGACCAGATCTCCAGACCTGGAACGACATCAAGTTAGCATTAAAACAAAAATTTAGTGATCCGATTACTCGATCCAACTTGCACCAACAGCTTATCTTCCTGACAAAAAATAAAATCGACACTAACTTAGAATATATTCAAAGATTAAAAACGATAACGACACCAAAATGCACAAAAATACAAAATATTTGTTGAAATTAATAAGGAAGAAGCTCGTCAAATATTAATAAAACAAACCGAATTAACAGCAACTCAAAACTTATTAGCGAAGATATGTAATGAATTAAAAACATTATTGATTGTACAAAATCCTCAAAATCTGGACACAGCTATACACATTATTACTAATTATGACATTTTGCATAATTTTGACATAATTTCATACAAAATTGTCTAACTGAAATCCTAATTTCAATTCTCCATTTAAACAGCAAATACCTCAACTTAACCCTTATAATTTTCCATTGATTAAACAACCGACATCTTTTAAACCAGTATTTCCAAGTCAACCTATACAAATGAACCCTCAATTACCAAGACCATTCTTTCCATCAACAAGAAATGTGTTCAGACCGTTCCAAAGTCCTAATAATAAACCGCAATATCCACAACCTATGTCCGGCGTTAGTACAATAAAAAATACGAATCAAGCTAAGCCCTTCAGGCTAATGACACAACAATCGAGACCGTTCTTTCAACAACCGCAGCAGAAGAAATTTCATCCATATAATCAATTAACGTTAGAAGAAAACGTTCCCGAGGAACAATCATCATACCCTCGGTATGATGAAAATTATGAGGAAGATTATTATTTAAACGACGCAAGCATGAATGAAAATCCTTAGCAGTATAGCGATACAACTCGAAGATACACTGGAAGAGCAAGCGGATTTTCCTCCACAAGCCTCGGAAAATCATGCCTCCAAATGAATACGTTTCAAATCAATCAGTTACCCTATGTAAAACTGCCTAATTATGATCTTCGCATTGTTATCGATACTGGATCCCACGCATCTCTTCTTAGACCCTCTATAATTGAAAAATACTTTCCTGAATCAATTAAGCATCATGTAACTACCCTTCAAACTTGTGCAGGAACTCACAGAGTATCTGGAAGAGCGGCGATTCCTCTATTCTTGTGTTTTGGTATCTCGGAACCAATAGAATTTGTTCTTTATCCCTTTCATGATTATTTCGATGTTATTTTGGATACTAAAGATCTTCCAAAGTTAAAATTAAATATCGATTTAGAAAACCATTTCCTAAGAAATGAATACTTACAAATTCCCTTCTATTTCCGTCAAGATTTCGATTCGCATACGATAGAGATTCCCCCTATATGATAAAAACAATTCTTGGATTATGCCTCATTACAAAGACGAAAATATCGAGATCTAACCTTCATTAGTCAAAATAAAAGAAGGAACATATTTCATAGATATAACTAATCATACAAATAACTGTTTCGCGTTTACATATAATACTAACGATGACCTACTATTAGAATCATTCGAAGAAAATAATTATGAAATACATAATTTTTAATTTAAAGGTTTAAATTCAAAATTATGTATTGAAGTTTGGGATGAATAGGTATTCATCCCAAACTTCGGGAAAGCGAAAAGATTGACTTCAAATCGTTAATCAACACCTAAACACTGAAGAAAGAATTCAATTATTTAAATTAATTCAAAAATATAATAATGTACTACATAAGCCAGGAGAACCATTAGCCTTTTCTAATCAAATTAGGCATGTTATCAAAACAACAGACGAAATACCGGTCCACACCAAAAGCTATCGATACCCTTACGTCCATAAGGAAGAAGTCAATAGACATATTATGCAAATACTTGATGACAAAATTATTAAACCTTCAAGTTCTCCATGGAGCTCACCTGTTTGGATTGTCCCTAAAAAAATGGACGCTTCCGGACAGAAAAAATGGCTGCTAGTAATTGATTATAGAAAACTTAACGATAAAACGATAAATGATAGATACCCCTTGCCGAACATAACGGACATCGTAGACAAACTAGGACGATCCCAGTACTTTACATCATTAGATTTGTCAAGCGGTTTTCATCAGATTGAAATGGATCCCGAGTCCATCCCAAAAACAGCATTCAACGTAGAACACGGACACTACGAATACTTACGCATGCCTTTTGGAGTGAAAAATGCCCCCGCCACATTCTAAAGAGCCATGGATAATGTACTACGGGGATTACAAGGGAAAACCTGTTTGGTATATATGGATGATATTGTAATATTTTCGATATCATTGCAAGAACATATTAATTCGCTAAAACAAGTCTTTGAAAGATTAAATTCATACAACATGAAGATCCAATTAGATAAATCAGAATTCCTTAAAAAAACAGTAGAATTCTTAGGTCATGTTGTCACTCCAGAAGGTATTAAACCAAACCCAAAAAAGATAGCTGCAATTAGAAACTTCAAACTTCCAAATACTCCTAAGGAAATTAAATAATTCCTCGGGTTAATCGGATATTATCGTAAATTAAAAAAAAAATACTAAAATTACGAAATCTCTAACTCATTGTCTCATGAAAAACGCCAAAATTACACATGATAAACCGTTTATTGAGGCGTTTGACATTTGTAAAAATATTTTAAATAACGACCCATTGCTTCAACACCCCAACTTCACAAAGCCTTACATACTCACGACCGATGCTTCGAATTATGCGATCGGTGCAGTCCTTTCGCAAGGTACTATTGGAAGTGATCCCCCAATTGCTTACGCCAGCCGAACACTCAATCCAGCTGAGTGTAATTATTCAATCATAGAAAAGGAATTATTGGCAATTATCTGGGCCACTAAATATTTTGCCCTTACCTTTTTGAACACACCACAAGCCTTTGCAATGGCTCTTTTCAATTAAAGAACCTAATTCGAAATTAGTTAGCTGGAGACTAAAACTTCAGGAATTTGAATATACCATTCACTATAAAAAAGGAAAACAAAATTCGAACGCAGATTCTCTCGACTGCGTATCGTATTCTCTCGACCTCCCATGGAAACACATGCTATAGACAAGTACCATCCAGAGATCAACGAACCTGCAGCAACACATGTAACTGATACACTCGAAAGACCAGATAAGAACACTAATGACCCGTATCTATGGCATGAGAGAATCAAACACTTCTTTGACTCACAAGGATCAACACCAATTTTCGAGCCACCAAGGAAGATTAAAAATGAAGACAAAGAATACGAAAACTGGAACAGAAATTGGACATTGGTTGGAAACATCTAACGTTTTGGGAAAATCAAAGAAATAAAAGGAGACCTATTCGAACAACCAACGGAATATGCATTAGCACATTGTGTAACAGAAGATCTACAAATGAATCAAGGAATCGCGCTAAATTTTACACGAAAATATAAAAATCAAAGATGGTTGTTAAAGCAGAAAGCCAAACTAGGAGAAATAGCAATACAGTGGCGGCTCGTCAGGGGACGCGGGTGAAGCACCGCTTCACCCACAATTTTCGAAACAAAAACTTACATTTTATTTTTGATATAAAACATAACTGGTATAATAATTTATTTAATTACGTATACATTAATACATCAGCATTATAATAATTAATGCCAAATTAATACAATACTAACAATTATATGAATTATACAATATACAAACGTAGCGTATTCTTTAAGAATAGAGCGACGACTGCGGCAAGCGGCGAGCGCCGTTGTTCAGTTAACTAAACAGTCAGAAAACTCTACCTCGTTTGAGATGCATGGGAAGCGCAACCAGCACGATCGATAATACCCCTGCCAAATTCCAGATTTGTTTACGGAGGTTGCCATGGTAACGCACGAAGCCGTCTTCTAAATACGTGAGCTAAAAATAGAAAACGGCGCGGCGCGTGGATGCTGCTGCAGCAGGCTTTATTGCACGCGTTTCGTTTCCTTAAGAATAAAATTCAGTGAATTTACATCGTATCGCGCCGTGCGGGTGGCTGTTAAAGTTTTTGAAAATGTTTCCATTGTACGATCCGGTGTGCATTTTGTTGGAAACAACATTTTCCAGATGGAAAAACGATGACAAAAAAGACTTTCTGCATACAGAGGGACCTAACACCAAACCTTTTCTTGAAATAGAAAAACAAGGAAAATCAAAAGACAGAGTTTTCGTTCGAAAGTTTCGCAATCAGTGGTATGCTGATTATAAGTGGTTGTGTGGAAGTGTTTATTTGAAGAAATTGTTTTGTATGCCCTGTTTGACAGTAGGTGTAAAATCAAGTGTGTGGAATAAAGAGGGTTTTAACAATTTTGGAAACGTAACAAGGGGTTGTAGTAGACATAAAGCTTATTCAGATCACATTCACTGTGCATTATCGTTTGCCAAATTAAAGAAAAACCTCAGCACAATTGAAGACGCGTTGAAGGAAAATTCCAGGTTGTATTTAAAAATGTTCAATGACAATGTGCTTTTAAATAGAAGATTCATGCAGTTACCTATTCGCGCCACTGTTTATTTAGGAAAACAAGAGTTAGCATTTCGAGGGCACAACGAATCTGATTCCTCGGATAATCGGGGGAATTTCAAAGAACTTTTGGACTCTTATATATCAGTGACAGTGTGGACATTCAAGTACGCTATAAGAAGATATCCCCCATTTTTTCTGCAAATTCAAAAACAATCCAGAACGAATTGACAGACTGTATTTCGGATTACATCGATGAACATGTGGATCGTGAAATAAAAGACAGTGATTTTTTCTCTATTCAAGTCGACGACTCAACAGACATTCTTCAGAAATCTCAGTGCAGCATTATACTTTGATACGTTAATAGTGCGGGAAAGTTAGTTGAGCGGTTTTTGGGCTTCTTTGATGTTAGTATCGGCCGAACAGCGGATGCTCTTTTTGATTTGGTGTAGTAGGACAATGCTACGACGGCGCTAGTGTTTTGTCAGAACATATAAATGGTCTCCAATCAAAAATAAAAACCGAAGCTCGACAAGCCATTTTTGTACATTGTGCAGCTCACCGTTTCAATTTAGTGCTTCAGCAGAGTTGCAGTACTATACCACAGTGCCGTATTTTTTTTCGCAAACGTGAATAGTTTCCCGACTTTTTTTCATCATTCTACAAATAGAACTCAAGTAGCTGACACAATAATGAAAAAAAGGGTACCCACATCTGTTTCAACCCATTGGACATCGAATTCTAAGATAGTGAATGTGATTGATAATGTATGGGACGGTTTAAAAACAGTTTTTACTGAAATTAGAGACGACAAAACTTCGGATCAAAGTTCAATAACTCAAAGTGTGGGCTTCTTAAATCATCTCAATAATTTTGAATTTGCTCTACTCAGTGCTATATTTAGTGACATTTTCAAAATGACTGATATTCTGTTTGATGTGTTACAGAAACGTTCACTTAACATTAATCTTTGATAACACAAGTTAGGAATACTCAACGTCTTTTAAATGGAAAAAGAAATGAGGAAAATTTTCAAAAACTTTTTGGTTCAGTCAGTGTAAAGTGTCAGTACCAACTAATTATCGTGAGGGACGAAAAACTTTAACGACTGAAGAAATCTTTGAAAAATACAAAATGTTGTATTACGAAATTTTAGATACTATCTCTGGACAAATTGACACACGATTTCAAGACATCGATAAACTTATTTTCGTTACACTCATGGACACCGCACGGTTTGCAGAGTATGCAAAAACCTTTCCTTTAGAGTCAGTGAATAATTTAAAAGCATTTTTTCCCGACCTATTTCCCAATATATCAAGGCTGAAATATGAATTAACCTTCATTTATAATGATGAAAATTACCACAAAATTTAATTGGATCGAATGTTGAAACTTTTACACGAGAATAGAGATATCTTCAAGGAAGCTTCCAGATTATTATGCCTGATTGTGACGATTCCCTCGACTAATGTCTCAGTTGAACGTAGTTTTTCCTGTTTGAAAAGAATCAAGACATTTTTACGAAATTCAATGACAGAAAACAGACTAAGTAATTTGGCGAAAAATTCTATTGAAAAAGGACTTTTGAACAAACTTTTAAGTGTAGAACCATTTTATGACGACATTATTGAAAGATTTGCAGCTTTAAAAGACCGAAGAATTGACCTTACATTTAAAAAATAGAAACATTATGTGCGGTTGCAGATTTTGCAGTGCCCCTACGTTAGTCGCTGTTGAAGTGCGGGTGAGTAGCTATTTTTTTTTATGTTATTGTTATGTTTTTATACATTTTTGGATTTGCTGCTTATGATATACCTATTATTTTTCGTGCTGCGCTTTACCTCCTATTTAGACCACGAGCCGCCACTATAGCAATATGGTATGACGATGAAGCAAAAAGGAATATCTACTATCTGATAACAAAAGAAAAATAAAATGAAAAACCTACTTATAATTCTTTATGGAAATCAATATCAGACATGCGCGACCATATGAAAACAAACAATATCAAAAAATTAGCAATACCACGAATAGGCTGCGGACTAGACAGACTAGACTGGAAAAAAGTCAAAATCATGCTTGAACACCTTTTTAAAAATTAAGATGTAAAACTTTTAGTGTGTAATTTTGAACCTAAAATAAACATCACATCCGATATATAGATTAGACCACCCTTATACCTGCATACCCTCTAAATGAGAATTCAATCGAAATCTATCAAAATCTTATAAAATACTTTTGACAGCATGGAATCCCGAACATTATAACAACGAATAATGTGCAAAGCTTTAAGAGCCACCTGACACAAGATCTTTGTAAATTTTACCAAATCGAACTGCATTTTACTACTCCATATAACCCCAACTCAAACGCTCCAATCGAAAGGTTTCACTCATCCCTTAAGGAAAGCCTCGTGGCACTACGGAACGAACATCGTTCTAAAACTATACAAGAGGTAGTTGATATCGCCATCCTTAACTATAACAATAGTATTCATTCTTCTCACGAATACATCCCCTTCCAGATCATAAATGGTAATCTCAACTACCAATTAAACTTTTAAAACTTAAAAAAATTTAAATCAAATTCAAACTGACTATATACACGAAATGGCACAAGTCTTTAAGGAACTAAACGAAAATATTAACTTTTATTATAGAAATTAAACGCGAAAAAAGCAAATGTATTGTCTAAACTAAATTAAAAATGCGAAAACGACCCTGAAATCCCGGAAAGAACCAACCAGTTAATAAATACGCCGCATATGTTAACCGGCAAGAACTTAAAATCTAAATTCGTTAAAACCAAATTTAAGAATCAAATATATCCTAAGGACATTAAAAGACATACGCAATTTTGCAGATGAACATCATCTTGCTGTCTATCCTATCCCTAGTGACAACCAGTACTGACGGACAATACCAGATTGAAAAACTAACCAACCCCCTACTACCCATTAACCAAGGGACAAGTTACATTATAACCGGAAACCACCATGTCTATTATCATACTAATCTTACAAAAATTAGAGATTGCATAAAAAAAGTAAAGTTAACATTATATCACATTAACGACACCATAAATAACTCATCTATACCATTTCTTGAACTTTTGTTGACCAGAACACACGACTTAATTGAAAGAACAAGAACAATTGATCAATTCATAAAATACTATACTACACCTAAAAGAAATAAACGGGGATTAGTTAATGTCATTGGTACAATTCATAAATATCTATATGGAACATTAGATGCTAACGACGGAGAAAGACATGACAATTATATTAAAATACTACAAAGAAATCAATATTTACTACAACAAGACATAAACTCAACTCAAACAATTCTTAAACAAGTCAATCAATCAATCAACAAAAAAAAAATCAATCGACACGACCCTAAAAGACATAAAAATTAACCAAGAGAATCTACGAGACAAAATTAACGACCTATCCCAAATAACTACGACATCAACGATTACTCATCTCATCTTATTAATAGACAACGTGGAAAATAATATCCGCATAATAAGCGATATTCAAACCAACGTACAAACAGCTATCAACTTTACTGAAACAGGCATATTACATCATAGTATTCTCGAGTACACTGAGCTAAATAAAATCATATCCCAATTTAAACAACGGACAAGAATACCTTTTGATAATATTATTAAGTATTACGCTGCTCATAACTTAAACTGCATAACTCTTAAACTCCTTATGCCGTTGTAATAATAATAAATGACCTTATTATATTTTTTGTTACATTACCCCTAATATCTAACAAACCTTTTACCTTCTTTCACATCTACCCAATACCTATAAAAAATCAAATCTTGCCCGTTAAAATGCTTATCTCTTACTGGGACCAAAAGATTTCTTCAACACAAATCAAAAATGCATGATAATATTGTGTTTAAAAAATTAACTAAACAAAGAAGAACCATGTATCTCCGATACGATCAACCTTAAAGGGCATTGCCCTATGATTCCGGTTACTTACTCAATTGAAGGATAACACCATTATAATCATTCCATTTCTAGAAGAAAAAGTAACATTCTCTTGCCCTCATCAAAACTGTTGAAACTATTGAAGAATCTTCACTAATAATCCCACCACAATGCAAAATTAATACAAAAAATGAAAATTTCAGCACGCAAAAGACCGACACAAGAACATGAGACTTAAACTACCCTCTATCAATATCAACAAAAGTCCAGTCAGACAAATCGAACCTATTGAATTGAAGGAAATAAACCTACAAACGATACATGACGATTTAAAAGCTGTTAATACATTAAAAATTTTATAAAACGTTTTTTTTTAAACGTTTTCTGTAGAAAGTGGATCGTCTGTAACCAGTATAATATTAATAATTATTGTAATAATTGTAATACTATATTTAATTTATAAGTACAAAAATGTAAAAATGGGTACACAATTTATATGGCCATTTCCTATGAGTTATGACATTTGGATATTGTATTTCAGCTGAGACATATCATTCTGCTGACTAAGTATTTATCTTATATATAAATAACAGTAGCGTAAAATACAAGTCAGTTCTTAATTTCCATTAATAGTTATACTGCCGTGTAGATCTAAAATCAATTGTAATTCGATAAATAAAGATTTTTTTTTATAAAGTCTTGTTGGATTTCAATATAATTAAATGTCATTGAAACAAAATACGTTTTTATTTCTAAATAATTGACAAATTTACAATTAAAAGCCCTTACCTATGTAATGTTACTCCTGAATTTTGATTTTTTCGTATCAGTGAACAACCACAAGACGAACAAGTAACCATATTTTATGTGTTTACCTTACTTCCGATATTATTACTTTTATTGTCGATATATATATATATATATATATATATATATATATATATATATATATATATATATATATATATATATATATATATATATATATATATATATATATATATTAATATGTATTTACGCTAGGCCGCACAAAAAGAGCATTCCAATGCACTTATTCGGCACTTATTATTGATTAAAACTCACTAAAATTGCATAAATCTACTAATAAACTTTTAAGTTGTTTACACCAACTACCAAAATTCCAAAACAATTAGTCATCTGTGGTGTTTCAATATTTCCATTTCCGTCTCCATTTATACGTGCATTAAGATAGGCAAAGCTCCTTCCTGTTAGTTTTATATTATTCAAAGTTCATAACCAACCAAACCAACTGAGTACCAAATTGATACTCAGACCTTATTCAATTTTTGCTCGACACCATTCTAAGCTCAATTCTTCTATTAGAACCATCGATGTGCAACACTAAACTCGAAGAGATTTTCCACTAAACACCAAACCACTTTTTTAAACATCTGGACACGCGTTTCGCGAACTATGTTAGCATCATCAGGAAATGATGAACTGTGTGCGACCCATACATACTAAAATCATGAATCGTGAAGTTAACTAAGGGTTACAATAATAATTGGAAAAGTTGACTGAACGGAATAGGTCCCTTATCCCGGTTCATGGTTTTCTTAAATTTTTCTATTTGAATGCTTTCATACGCAGCCAAAGCCCTATTATTATTTACATTTTTCACAAGTCTTAAGTTACTAATATTCATATAAGTGTCATGCTCGGGTGCATGTTGGGTAACACAAAAATTTTCCCATATCTAATGTGGGCAATATGTTCTTTATATCTGGTTTATATGAATCTTTAGTTTGCCCAATATACCTTCGATCGCAACCTTGACAACTAATTTCGTAACTCTCCGACTTTTCATGTTGATCTGTTTTATCTTTTATGTCCATTTTTTTTTAAATCTTATCTAACCCTCGTGTTAATTGGGCATCAAACCATGAATATTACCATGATTTTTTTTCTGATCTTTTCAAAAGTCGAAGATTCTCTCAATAATTGTCTAAATTTATGTATTCTAATTAATGTATCTACAATATTCTTATTATAATCATTTACTTTGGATACCTGCCTAATTAATTTTAGTTCTTTGTTATAATTATATTTGTTTAAAGGAAAATTGATTAATCTATTTACCATAAAATTTAAACTAGGTATCTTATTTTGGAAACTATGTCGAATCATTAGGAATCTCGAAGTTGTTTTCTAAAAATATCAAAATGTAACCTTTTTATTGTTTCTACTAACTAAAACATCCAAAAATGGTAATCCATCATTGTTTTCGAGTTCGTACGTGAATACTATGTTTTGAGAGTTACTATTTAATAGATCTCAACCACACCCTCAGAAAGTAACTGAAATCATCCTTTGCCTCGGAATCAAATTTACTCAGGAAAAAGTTGGCTAAAATGGTGACAGATGATAGTCCATTGCCCTCCTTTCTTTTTGTTTGTAAAACCTTTTATTAAGCTGAAAACAATTTTGTTTCATACATACATACATTCATTTTATACATACATACATACTCTTAGAGAGATCCAGAAACAATCTTGCTATTAAAATCATTTAACTGGAGTAGCTCCTTCAGATATTTCAAGGTATGTCGAATCAGTACACTCGGAAACAAGAATGATATGTCAAAGGATACCAAAACCTCACCTTCCTGTAGATGTGTATTTTTGACTTTTTCAATGAATGTTGTTGAGTTTATCCCAGAACAATAAGGTAGTTTGTTTAGTAGATTTTTAAATTCCCTTGTTAACCATTTTGCCAAGTTGTATATTGAAGAATCAGTGGCTGATACCATTGGTCTCATTGATATTTCTGGTTTATGAATAAGAGAAGAAATAAGGTTGTTACAAGATTTCAGTGGGTCTCTGACTTCATTAACTATTCTAAGCGACACATTTGTTTTGCCATACTTTGCATGCAATACATTTGCAATGATCTACAGCAATAAAAGATAAATAAGCAAGATAAAGTATATCAGGTTTTGTGTTCAACATATACTTAACTGCAAAAATATTTTCAGTTTGATTCAAAGGTGTATAGTGGGTGCAGCATTTTTTTGTTCTCCAGTATCTTTCCAAACATTGTCTAAATAATAGTTACTCAACATTCGAAGTAAATTATAAAGAATAAAGTAAACTTTTTGTTTAATTCAGAATAAAAAAAAATCTTTTTGAAATATGGCTTATGGCTCTTTTCACAATTAATTCGGGCATAGGTAGTACAATATTCAATACAGTATTCCGCATGATCTCTTTCTTTTCGCTACACTGTCGTTTCTTGGATGGATGACAAAGAATTTGTTCTTCCATTCGTTCTCTTTATTCGTTCTTCATCCTTCCATTTCTTTCATTCTTTGGCAACCATCCGAAGAATAAATAAAAGTCTGAAGAATAAAGTGGGTTGTAAAGAAAAAAGTTTTTTATTCGAGTTTCAAAAGTGACTTTTTCCAGATACAACGTTGGTTCTGAATATTTTGATCAGTGGCCCTATTTCCAGATCTGGCCCCTGCGGTTTTTTTACTTTATAAGCTAAACGAATAGTTATAGAGAACTTATTTATCTGACGTTGAATTTGTAGTCACTGCTGCGAGTGACTGGCAACATAAGACTTTTTTTCGAAAGGTATCGAAGTCCTTCGTCATCAATATACTAAATGTAGAAGAGAATGCTAAAAAATAAAATAATTCCAAATGTTCCAAATGTTCTCTTCAATGTTGGGGACAGTGGCGTCTGGAGCTGTGGAGTCGCAGACCCCTCAAAAAAATTATACATAACATGACATATATTTCGTGACATTTAATTGTAGATATTTTTTATTTGTTTACTAAATCTGGTAAGTTTATATCTCTTATTTTCAATTTTGGATTGTTAAATGTATTTTATAAATAGTCTACTGCTATGCAGAACCTCCATATTTCAAACTCACGAACCGCAACTGGTTGGCGATCATAATTTGTAGACTGTCGTATTATTTTATTTCACTTATAATAAAAGAAATATTCATTATCAGAATATTTTAACATTTGCGATAATATTTGTTCGGCAAAATGATTATCCTGTTTTCAATTATTAAATATTTCTAATATGATACATGATATTAACTAGAATTAAATTAACTAAGATTGACTTATACTGTAAGGTACAGTGCAAGTCGCATTTCTGCTGCTCTTAAAGGAGAAATGGTTAGATAATCTATATAAGTGCGGACAACAAACAAAATTGTTTATTCTCTAGTCGGCCGTGCGCAGGTGTTCGACATTCAGTCTTCGGTGTGTCTGTTCAGGAGTTGTTCGATATGAGTTTGTTATCTTTGGTGAGTTTGTTTATTTTATTGTAATTAGTATAAATGAAACTCAAAATATTAAATTACCATTGTGTTTTAATTATTACATTTTGGAGTTAACATGTTTGAAAGAAAAATGTATATTTGAGCAAAATATAATTCACTGAAAATATATACATTTCAAATAGATGCGAACATGCCCTTACATTTCTCTACAAATGTTGCAAGTTTAAATACACAAACGGGCTTAAATTATCTCACATTAATCAGTTTGCAGTGGTTTTAAATAATATTCTAGAATAATTTTAATTGATATTATCTTTTATTCTATTTTAATAATTAATAGCCGAAAACCATTTCGGCTTTCTTTAGTATATTTTTTATTGATGTTATTTGGATGGAATTAACTGTAAGATAATTAATTCCATACCATTAACATGTTAAAGCAATTTGGTTTTTTTGTAATATAAACTGGTAACTGGTAATTGAAATTAGCATCCATTATAATAAGTATAAATATATGAAGAATTTTGCTTATCATCTGTCAGGTTGGATTAAATTCTATATATACTGAGATATTATTTATTATAAGTAAGAACTTTTTTAAAATTATATCGCTTAAAATTTTTTATATTTAACATGATATTTTTAAGGTTCATTTTTTTTGCAGAAAATACTTAATTAAAATTTACAACAGAAAATTTTCATTTAATGTTTACTAAATTATTTAAATAATAAATAAGCTAATATTTAGGAAATATAAATAATTCTAAAATATTCCTTATATTATTCCAATAATTTATAATTTATTATAAGTAAATGTCTATCCTGTTCATTAATTTATTTAATTAACTAAGTTAAGCGACGTCGGTCGCGATCGAGACCTGGATGGGTGATCGTAATATAGGAAACTATACAAAATAAACCAACTCGGCCTGAAGAGCAAAACTGTATATAAATATGTATATCATAAGTGGTTTACTGACTTTCAATACAACAGCGAACGACATTCCGCACTCGAGATACGCATTGGAAGTACTATTGAGGAAATGGTTAACAAAATCCATGATATCGAGTTGGTCGATGGCAGAATTAATGTTAGAGATATTGTCTATATATATATATATATATATATATATATATATATATATATATATATATATATATATATATATATATATATATATATATATATATATATATACAGGCCTTTAAGGCCTTTGGCTTGCTTTACAATCTGTCACACAGATACAACCACTCTATTCCTTGCCCTTCTTTCCTACTGTGTCACACCTATTCTGGCCAAATCTTCCTCCACCTCCCTGCAGCCACTTTCTCCTCGGTCTTCCCTTCTTCATTCTCCCCTTGCTTCTCCTCCTGTTTACAACCTGGTAGCCTTTCTATTTGTCCTAGCCAGCCTATTCGCGGTGCTCTGATGTTTTGCGTTAGTGTGGGTTCTCCAAATTCCGTTATTATTTTTTCGTTGGTCCTCTCCACTGATTCTTCTTCTTGATGCCACTGTATATTCTTCTCAGCACTCTACGCTCCCATACCTCCCACATACTTTCAGTGCTATTGGTTAAGGTCCAGGTCTTTGCGGCATATATTACAGCTGTTCTCATTGTTTTATAAACTCTTACTTTGGCATTTCTTGATATATTTATTTCTTCGGTTTACGCGATAATTTTTTCACACAAAAGTAGTGTTTAATCAATACAAGAAATTAGTCGTTTTCCACGATAGCAAACATATATCGAAGTTATTTTTCGAAGATTTGCCTCATGTCGCACCAATAATAATGTTGTTAGGCTGATATCAGTATAAATTAACACTGCTCACACAAACAACAATTTTAGACGGTCGATTTTTAAATATAGAGAAAAGGAGAAAAACATTTTAAACTACAAATGTTTTTAAATTTATTTAAAAACATTATAGTCTTACGCCCTTTATGCTGTTTTTAAAGCATTATGCATCATAAAGACATATTTTTAAAAATTATTGAAAAGTCTTAAATTGTACAAAGATTTTTACCGGTCGGCCATTCAAAATCGTTGTGTGGAAAGTAGCGTAAGAGATCCTATTCCGAAAGGATTTCTGACGAGAATAAGTGATCATTTTGTTGAGTTAAACCCCACGTTTGACAATAAGTCTTATTTTTAAAATGTTTAGATGCTAAACCGTTTTTAAACATTATTAATGTTGTTTAACATTACTGTATTTGTTTAACAAAACATTTTTTATTAAAATTTGCTTACTAAAGATAAAAACATTATGCCTCATTATTCAATAAATGTAGTTTTTCAATTTAATATTTTAATTAATATTTTCTCATGCTATGATTGAGTCATTCACAAATTATGAAATTAATACACTTGTTAATACAGTTGCAGGTGCAAATCTGGTTCTATATATTGAACGAAAACTAATTTTCTTTGTATAGATATAGTGATTACAATTGCTGTAATTATATTTTCAGATTAATTGCGCTTATTATTGTTCAGTTTTTATTTAAAATAGTTTTCTTAATACAACAATAATTTTTTGAAATTACGCAGTATTATTACTCACAATTGAAAAAATAAAAATATATCTAACGATACTATGTAGCCTTTGAAACAAGTGCGACTTGACATTGTTTTCGAATTATGGGCAAAGAGTAAAAATAAGTCGTATTGAAAAAAATTTCAATTGTGAGAATAAAATCGAATATATATATATATATATATATATATATATATATATATATATATATATATATATATATATATATATTCTCGCCTGTTTGTGTAGTTGGTGTTGGAATAATGTCGATGTTGTTTGCTTATTCCATATGCTTGTTTTGTGTTACTCGGTTCTGGCAGATGTAGGGCTTGTCCGATGTAGGTTTTGTTACAGCCTGAGCATGGGATGCAGTAAACTCCTTGATTTTCTAGTCTGACCTTGCCTTTCGGGTTTCTCAATGATGCGCCTATTGTTCGGTGAGATTTGTATGCTGTCCTTATTTTGTACTTTCTTAAAAGTCTTCCGATACAGATCAATCATTTTGTTCTGTGAAGGATCACGAAGTTTTGCCAAAATATCATTTGGCATACCCGGAATGATTCGTAAAAATCCGTAAAAATATTTGATGTAACATTCTCGGCTTGCCTCTCCTGCTCTTGCCTCCTCCTTTCCAGTATTTTTTTTGAGATTAGAGCCTCCTGCACACTAAAAATAGGTTCTAGTCCTTTGGGATTTCACAATTCCTATGATGTCTGGTTGCTTAAAAAGCTGTTTCAACGCCTAGTTTGTTCGCATCTCCCATCTGTTTTCAACTCTTCTAACTCCAGATTTCTTTTCTATAACTTTTCTCTCCCATACTCCCAGAATTCTCTTCTCTGCCCCTCGCAGCGTCCATAACTCACTTGCAAATGTAACTATTGGTCTTATAACTGTTTACATATTATTATCTTTAGATTGCGAAATATCACCTTACTATGTAATAAATCTTTAAGGGAGTGAATGCTACGGTGAAGTTTCTTGTACTTCTTCCCTTACTCTCGACTTCCTATGAAATACTAGGGTTCATATATCTGAAATGATCCACTTTTTCAAACTTATATATTTCCCCTTTTTCTAATGTTATTGTTACATATCCACCTGTCCTATATTCCTTACCTGAGCATGTCATATATTCCTTTTTTTTCTTGTTTATTAGTAATCCGTATTGATATGTTATTTGCTCTAACTTTGTACAGATTATTTGTAGCTCTACCTTAATTCTCGTTTTATTTGTGATGTCATCAGCAAATGCCAAACATTGGTGTCGTTTATAGTAACTCTCTCTAATACAAGGATGAATAATATGGGTAACAGCAGATCTCCTTGTCTCAGGCCGTCTCTGACTTTAAGTCTTTCTGATAGGTCTCCTTCTATTTCAATATTATTTTCTTTAGTGCTTTACACAATCGACATTCAGCCATTATCTGCAGGATGAAGGCCTCCCCAGCATATCTCCAACCTGCGCGGTCCTGAGCTTTCCTTTGTCATTCCGGTCCAATAAACTTGATGATGTCATCCGTCCATTGTGTTTTCGGTCTTCTTCGTGGGCGTTTATGATCAAGCGGTATCCATTCCAGGATTGCTTTGGTTCATCTGTCGTCACATCGCCTCGCTATATGGCCTGCCCACTTCCATTTCAATTTTTTCACTCTTCCAATGATGTCACATACTTTCGTTTGTTCTCTGATCCATATGCAGGTCTTTCTGTCCCACTTTGTAATGCCAAGCATACACCTTTCCATTCCCCTCTGTGCTACCCGAAGCTTTTGAACTGATTGTGATGTGAGTGTTCATATTTCACTTCCGTAGGTCAAAACAGGCAGCACGCACTGAATAAAAACTTTTCTCTTCAGGCAAAGTAGGAGTTTGTTCATCTCACACACACTGACATACACTAAAATAATTTCTGTCGCCAATTTGAAATAAAATATTTTGTCGTGGCGGTCATCTTAATTAGTTAATTCCCCCGATATGTCATATCGATTTTGGCTGATGACCCTGATATAGGGTGCAGAACCAAAATCCGGACAAAATTCAATTTGAATTTCCCGCCCTTCTATACCACTTGTAGAGGTTACGATTGGCGTCCAAATAGCTTGACGTATATACTAAACAGTCATAACCTCAAACTAATCACAATGTTGAAACCAAGTTCGCAGTATAACCGAAGAGCCGCGATTATCGAAAGTGTTCGCGCTGGACACCTCTGCAACAAAAATCGTTCGGTCCTTCGGGTATCCGAGATCCACTGTGTGAAAGTTCACTCAAAGCATCGCGTTGTCAGGACGCCCGACATCATTCAACGGGCTCAGAAGCGGATTTTTGAGGAGCCTGGGCCGATCCAAAAATTGTCATTACGAGTGAAAAAACTATGCGACGAATTATCGAGGAGGACCTGCGCTGCAAGTCCTACACAATTAACGTGAGACAGATGCTTTCCGAAGCTGTCAGGAAAAAGCCAGTTGAACGCTGCTTTTGTGTTCCTTAATGCTTCCGGACGTCTCAGGTTTTTTTCTGACGAAAATTTTTTTACTGTTGATGCGAAAATCAATCGAAGGAATGATCGCTGGCTCACACATAACCCTAAAAATCTTCCCATTGTTTCCAGAACAAAATTTCCGGCGAACGTTCACGTGATAAGTTGTTCAATAGCCCAGATTTAAATCCTTTGGACTCCTATGTATGAAGCGTAGTTAAAAGAATCACCAACAAGTCCAAGTCATCCAAACGTCGCATCATTGAGAGCCGCTATTGAAGCGGCATACGCCAATATGGACCGTGAAGCGGATAGAGGCGGTCATTCGAGCAGGGTGAGGATATATTGAGTAAATGTAGTTTTTTATGAACTCACAAACAATTTAGTAAAAAAAAAAATCGTCAACTTTTCCGTTTTTAGAATAAAAATTATGTTTGAAAAAATGTTTAATTTGTCCGGATTTTGGAGCCGCATCCTGTACACAATCTTTACAATCAATTCTTTATTAAAACACTAAGTTAGAATAGGCTTACCGCCAAATTTAAAATCACTGTTTTTCCTATTGAATCATCTTCTGATGATGCTAACATGGTTAGTGAAACGCACGTCGAGTAGTTTAAAAAAAGTCATTTGGTTTTAAGTTGTAAATCTCTTTAAGTTTATCCAATATTTACAAGTAAAAAATTTGTAGGAATCTATCCATCCATTTTTTGATTATCGAACTAAGGAAATATAAATAATTTTATAATATAATATAAAATAATATTTCCAGTTTTTTTTAAATTTTAATAAATGTCTATTTACCGACCATAATTGACTCTTTGAATTAAGGTAATTTACATATATTCAATTAAATCAAATTTGATATTCTTCCTAAGTTGTTATAATTAGTAACAAAAAGGAGATTTAAAAATAAAATAAACAATTACCATTTAAACATACGTATATTTTTTCTATAAGTAAATCATAAAAGCAATAAATTTTAATCAAGAATGGACAAAAACTACAAATTCTAGATTTTAAAGTTAAATATCAAGCAATAATTATGGAAATTTATGCACAATTAAGCGTGAAATGAATTAGTCATTGCGTATAAACTGTTGTAGAAAATGCGCGGTAAATATAAAAATATTTGGTTAGAAAATAAGTTCGCTCGATTTATTTTTGGTTCAGGTTCATTCCGATTTGGTCGTTATTTTTTCAGCGCTATTACTCAGTGCTAATAGAAAAAGAAGGAGAAGAGTAGAAGCCTAAGATTCATATAACTTTCTGTGAATGTACGTTTGTTATTTTGTTGTTAAACTTACAGAGATTTTCTAAAAAACTACGAACACATTTGTTTTTAATTTTTCGATTCTCGTTGCGCTAACTATGTTAGCATCATCAGGAGATTATTCAATCTTTACTTCAGTTTGTCGTTAGTAGTGGAAATTGAAGAAACTATTGTGTATTATCATCATATTTTGCCCTAATCTTTCAAAAATAACAAACAAATTCCGAAAATTCATAGAAATATATGTTTATGACAGAGATCTTACGCGTTTCGCTAACTGTATTAAAATAATCTGCAGCTGATACAATCTGGTGAAATTGAGTTAAAATTATTGGCTGATCAAACTGAATCAAATCCATGTTAGCATGATCTGGAAATGATATCAACTGACTATTATTAAGTTTTGCCTGGGATCTTTTAACTCAGCCACTCTAGGCACTCGACTTGGCACCTTCTGATTGTCATTTGCTTCATTTATGGCAGAATATGCTGGCTTGAGAAAACGTTTATTAATGAAGACAATATTAAAAAGATCAACAAGGGTGGTTTTCCGCCAATAAGGCATACACATTTAACAAATAATCAAGTTGGTAAATAGATTGCCGTAAAAAATAAATAACAATGATCAATGTATATTTGGATTGAAATTTATTCTATTTATTAAATACATTATAAGCTATTATATTTGAAAAAATCGAAAGCAGTTATTTATTTACACAATGTCTTATCTATATTTAGGACAACAATTGAATTTTTGTTTAAATACAACAAATGTCAAATAATAAACTTGAAAACAAAAGTGAAATCTTCAAGAAATTATAATTATTACTACATAATTAATTTGTTAAGGCTAGTTTTATGGGAAATAAATATTAAACTAATAAAAATGTGTTTGTGCACGCAGGGGAATGGGATAGTTAGTGTTTATGTGAAAAAAATTATATTTTGTATGTACAGATTTTGTACATCGAATAAACATTACTAACAGTGCATACATTTGGAAATTAAAATATATTTGTAACAATATATTAGTATTATAATATATAAAAGTAGCACGTGCACCATTAAGAATTAATTATGGACATATGGTACTATATTATATATAGTGCCAGTGTCTGGCAGTGGGATGAAGACCTCTTCAGAATGCTTTCAATTCGTGAGGTCCTGAGCTTTCCTTTGCCACTCGGATCGAGTATATTTGATTATGTCATCAGTCCATCGTGTTTTCGGTCTCTTTTGGGGACTTTCATCATCAAGGAATAGTTTCCATTCCAGAATTGTTTTTTTTTGTTTCTCCCTACTATCACATACTTTCGTTTGTTCTCTGATTCATGTCCAGGTCTCGTTCTCTTTCTGTCCCATCTTCTAATGCTAAGGAAATACCTTTTCATTCCTCTTTGTGTTATTCAAAGTTTTTGGTCTGATAGTAACGTAAGTGTTCAGGTTTCACTCCAATACGTTAGGACGGACAGGACGCATTGATCAAGGAATTTTGTCTTCAAACAAAGTAGGAGTTTGCTTAAATACTATGACGATTTCTCGTGCTGTAAATGGCTCAGAGATTCTTGGAATGAATCAGTCAACAGTGTCAAGGCGACTAACAATACCCATATATGGGTGCCCCAAGAATTAACTATTGCGTTGAGTTGCTATGAGTTGCTGCATGATTCTTTCCTTTTACTCTTTATTGAAGCGCAACGAAATCGATCCATTTTTAGAGATAATGCTATATCACATGTCTTTGACTTTACACACCTTATACAAACTTTTACCACTTTCTTGCATATGTTGATCTATCTACCGTACTTTACAGACTTTGCGCCCGCCGCCCTTCTGCCATTTATTTAAAATCGCTTCAAAACAGCTAAGATGGTAAAAACTTTACTTCTTTAGAAAGCTTAAAACTCACTTGGATCAGAAACCTCAAAACTACTACGAATGAGGGATTCGGCAGCTACCAGAGACATGGAAAAATGTCTTTCACATCATCCCAACAACTGTTTGATTAATTCATTAATTAAAAAAAATAGGATATTCAGTCAATTTTCAGAATTTAGAAACAAATTTTTCGGATTCATATAAGATACAGTGACATATTTTTTTAATATATCATATAAATCATTAGGATATTAATTGTTCAATGAACACTGATCTAATTTGTATTAATTTTATAGTGAAGTCATTGGTCAGTTTATAATTATTAATGATTTTTACTACTATTTCTTTAAATATAAATTCATGTGAAATTTGGAAAATTGGTTATGACATCAATGAAATATAAAGAAGAGGAGCTTAAAAATATAATGTTTTGCCAATCATTCCCGAAAGTAATACTTTCGTAATATATTTATTATGTCTATCACTTTCTTATGGTTCATGACTCAAGTTGAACTTTTAACATTCATTTACGCCTACCTCATTGTTATGATGACCCGGTCTGAGGTAAATAATCATTCTCTGCTCTTTAAAATCGCCTGTCGTCTTATAATTGTTTGTAAATTTGCTTATTGATATGTTAATTTCCAATATATTTTGTAATACATCATGTAACAGCTCTTTTCTTAGACTAAAGTACACTTATTACAATATTTATACATGAAAGGAATATGTGTAACACGTATTTATACTTCTTAAACACATTAAAAACATGCGGGTTTATGAAATTTAATTAACCATTAACTTTTTTTCCTAATACTCCTTATTCCTGATGCCTTTCCTATTTGTCAGTTAGTTTAATTGTTTTATATACGTGCGATAAGAATCAACTATATTTTAACCATTGTTTCTTAACATTCGTTGTTTTTTTTGCAACTTTCTGAAGGTTGGGTTTGTAAAACATCCTCGATAAAAAACCTATCTCTGTCTTTTCTGTCAGATAGTTAATCACGGCATTGTTATGGTGAAAGATCTGATTTGTCAATTCTTGATATTTTCTGTGTATTAGTTGAATTAAGAGCTGAAGCAATCATCAGCACTGACTGGGATTAATATGTGATGACTACATCTTCTGTCCCAAAAGAAATCAGCAGAATGAATCCTGCGAATACTGTTAATAATCTCGGTATTTGGTATCAAATATCAAACTCTTGACAAACGTCTTTTGTCGTGACACCTTGTATGCGGTATATCTTTTTATCAGACTATGCAGCTCGTTTGTCTTTTTGTTTATTGAATCATATATATATATATATATATATATATATATATATATATATATATATATATATATATATATATATATATATATATATATATAATTCAAAGAAAAATATTACTTATAAAAACTGCAAAAAAGTAAACAATAAACTTACATATGTTGTAGATTAAGAAAATTCGTGATTTCTTATTAATCATTACCGACTAGTCGAGTTGGTTATCGCCACTTGTCACGTGGTTTTTGGGATTAATTGAAGGTTCTGTATATAGTCTTTTAGATGCAACTTTCTTATCAAAGTTGCGAGTATATTCAACATTGATGTATACTTTATGGAATTAATTATTTGGCAAAATTACTATGATAGTAAAAGTCACATTAGACTGCATCATACAGATGTGATACATACATGTGATACATACCATTTTGTGATTTTCTATGTTACTATTGAAAAAGAAGGATTTTTTGGAAAAAAATAGCGTAAGTTTATGAAATGAAAAGTTTGGGAAATGGAAAACTTAAGACTTTTAGAAAGTTCTACTCTAGACAGTAATATTTCAAAACATATTTGCATGGATATGTATAATTACTAGGGGTACTATTGTCATAGCATATTTCATAGCACTTTTTCCATTCTGATTGAGGTATCTCTAAAACATGCATTTTTAACGCATCAACCGCTTCTTCTGGCATCGAAAATCGCTGATCGCGTAGTTTATTATTCCCGGACTGAAACAAAAAGAAATCATTGGATGCCAAATCAGGACTGTATGGAGGATCATTCATCACTTCGCTGTTTTGACCACTCATATATTGAGTTGTACGGTCCGTGTGTGAGAGCTCGCGTTATCATGGTGAACAACTGTGGTTGTTTCTTTTATTTCTTTAAAGACTTCTGTCAAATGCATGGTTGTGTGCTATTCAGAATTGACCGTTCTATGATTCCCTAGTGACAATGTAGCCACATGCCCATTTATCCAAAAAAAAAACAGGCCATCATTTGTTTCTAACTGCTTCTTGCGTGAACAACTTTTGTTGGGTTTAATCGATACAGTCGACTGCTGTTTACTTTCGAGCTCATATGCATAGATCCAAGATTCATCACCTGTGTAGATGTTATACACGGCTTTTGATGTACCACGATTGTATTTTTTGAACATTTCTTTTCACCAATCGGCAAGAACCTTTTTTTGAGCAATTGTCAAATTATGCGAAATCCAACGCGCACAAATCCTTTTCACGGCTAAATGTGCATGTAAAATCTTGTGTATGCATCGAGTTAATCGAAAAAATTAATTAAATCATCGAAAGTTAATTCTATTTTTTTGACTGAGATAAAATTTTCAAGTCAATAAACAACAGAAATAGTGTCCGTGTAACAAAACGTTCCGTTTGCCAATTCTGGATATACAGGGGGTTTGGTGCATTGTTTGCTAAATTAAAATGGTCGATAGGAGGGATCTTTTGCTATCTCGTCAGCCTCCAGAAAGCATTATTGGGCCCACAGGTTTTTTTATGTTAATTTATAAATCTTTTTTTGAAAAATTTCAAAAGTCAGCATTGAAACTTGAATTAAAAAAAACTTATTGGAATATCCTCCAAATTATTTTTTTATTTGAATTGTGTAATGTTGTAGGGTTCTATGACAATCAAAATTACATGCAAACGACTTCTAGTTTTTTTTTATGGACTCGCAAGTTTTTAGAAGAAGTAAAAATAAATTTAAAGCTCAACTTTAAATTGCATATAAAAAAAATGTATCATGTTCTTCAAATTATTTAAAAAATCTCTGGTTTATCCTCTTTCTGACGGTATGCATTCTTGCCATAAAAACGTTTTACTAACTTCACTAATTTGCTAACTTTGTGTATTGGGATGCATTAGGCTGACATTCGATATGCGAGAAAAAAACTTGTTTTTGTGTAAACAACACGCGCAAAGCAGGTAAAAACTCTTATTTTCCTCATACACAGTAGAGTTGCATCATCTGCTCTCTCTTTCATTCATTAGGCAAACGGAAAACCAGCTCAAAAAATGCGCGCCGTGGCTTCAGGTTTTTTAGTCGAGATTTGATTGTCTTTGCTGATTAACGCATTTGTTGTTCCAACGCAGCGCCGCTAATCTTTTAATTCTGTTACTTGTGTTATTTGTTTTTGTTGAGTTGTGTTAGTTTTTGTTTAGTTTTGTTAGTGTTTATGTGTAATTTTGTTGATTTGATGATGGCTGCATGTTCTAATGAAGAATACGCGTACATTTCGATGACACCTGGAAGTGCCAATGGTGTTGCACGAGAAGCGCAAAGAATCTATCAAGAACGCTTTCCTAACAGACGCTTACTTTCCCGCCACACGTTCCAAAACACTTACCAGCGCTTACGCGAAACTATATGTAAGAAATCCTTTGTAAGAAAGAGATAGCAGCCAGACTTCACTGTGCAAGAGTGAGATACCATTTTCGAACTACTTAGCTATGTTATTTTCCCAAATAAGTAATATCGAATATCAGCCTAATGCGTCCCGATACACAAAATTAGCAAATTAGTGAAGCTAGTAAAACGTTTTTATGGCATGAATGCATACCGTTAGAAAGATGACAAACCAGAGATTTTTTTAAAGAATTCGAAGACCATGATAGCTTTTAGTTTTTTTAATATGCAATTCAAAATTGAGGTTTAAATCTTTTTTATTTCTCCTGAAAACTTTGCGAATCTATAAAAAAAAAGCAGATGTTGCTTGCATCTAATTTTGAATTTCATAGAACCATACAATATTACACATTAAAGTAAAAAAAATATTTGGAAGTTATACCAATAACTTTTTTTTTAATTCAATGCTGACTATTGGAATTTTTTAACTAAATAATTAAAGAATTATACATAAAAAAACCTGTGTGTTCAATAATGCTTTATGGAGGCTGAGAAGATAGCAAAAGATTCCTCCTATCGGCCATTTTAATTTGGCAAATGATGCATCAAACACCTTGTATAAAATATCGTATTCAAAAGACGCTGCCTCTACAGCAACCTAACTTTTGCAACTAACTTACTAAACTAACTTACTACTAACTTTTTATCATGATATTCAATAATGCGTTCCTTTCACCTTTCATTAAAATTTAAATTTTGTAGTTACATAATCACCTTTGGTTTAGAGAGTATACATTTTACATACTAGTTTCTTTCTAAACATCTTGTCCATATACTTGTTGTAGTTTTCACATGGAACTTCACAAGCAAGCGGTCATAAAAAACTTCATGTCTTTAATTCAATCTAGGCTTCTAATAAATTGATTTTAACGCATTTAAAGCCTGTGTATATTCATTTTATTTTCTACATTGAAAAAGATCAAAATTTCCCAGCAGAATGTACAATACAATGTACCAGCAGAATATCAGAACATTTTAATTGACTCTTTTGAACGAAATCATATTTTTTTTTGTAGTAGGTGTAGTAATGCTACTTAGCCAAAGGTCAACAAACAAACATTATTTTAAAACAGCTGGAAAAACCAACATTTCAATACCAATCAAATAAAAAAAGTAATCATACTGTAATTATCACTGGAAAAAACGCCCCAAAATTTTTCAACAAGTTAATCTTATTAATTAACTTTATTAAATCATATCCTGCGTTCGATGATATATGTTTTTAATAAGCTTATTACGATATAAATATATAATTGAGCAAAAAAAGTTGGTAGAAAATATTAAATATTAACTATTTTGATAAATTCTTTTATATTAGAAATACATTTTTATATATTATTACATTTGTAATTTTATTAATCCTTTAGTTCCGTTTACAGATATAGATGTTTGATTCTTATGGTTTACTTCAATAATAAGTTGTGAAAAATAAACAAAATTAACCTAGAAGTAAAAACCTACTGCAATCTAGATAATTTAATTAAATTTACTTAATTTAAAAATAGAAATTTAATAATCACTAATATTTCCTTTTAAGTACGGTAAATCATTTTACCTTTTTACACTTTTTTATATATGAAAAAAATTAGATAAATTATATTATATATTAAAAAACGAGATATTCTTTAAAAAATCGTTCACTTTTTGATTTATTTCCTGTTTAATCGTCGTTGGATGTCTAAACTTCACCATTCAAGAACATTGTCTTTTCCCAGATTAGTATTTCTCAGAAAAACAAGAGGAGTTCACGAATTACTCTCTTTAATATAGAAACAAATATCGGTTGTTTCAATGCCATTAGAAAAACATTATTTTTTTGCATTGCCGTCTACTCGTTCATAGCAGTGATTTTGTCTATGTTCTAAAAAAGTTTTCTGTAAAAGTTTCTTATCGACTGGGATATTCAATTCTTCTACCAAAAGTTCCAACTTTTGGTGTGAAACACTTAACTTGAAGAGATTTACCACTAAACTTCAAATCACTTTTTTTGAATGATTTAATTGGATGATTTAATCTAATTCTAAAACTAAATTATGTTCTATTTATATGAAAAACCCTACCTAACGAAGCGTGTAAAAACCATGAACAGTGAAGTTTACTAAGTCTTACATTAATAATTGAAAAAGTTGACTGAACGGGATAGGTACTTTATCTCGGTTAATGATTTTCTTACATTTTTCTATTTGAATGCTTTCATATGCATCCAAAGCCCTATTAACACTTTTAATTAGTCTTAAAATGCTGTGGTCGTGTTCGATTGCATGTTGGGTAACACAAAATTTTTCATTTCTCCCATATCTAATCTGGGCAATATGTTCTTTATATCTTGTCAATATGGATCTTTTTGTTTGCCCAATATACCTTTGATCACAGTCTTGACAACAAATTTCGTAAATCCCCGATTTTTCACGTTGTCCTACTTTATCCTTTGGATTACCCAAAACTTTTCTTAATGTATTATATGGTTTGTACACAACCTTAATATCCACTTTTTTCTAAATTTTGTCTAGCCTTCTGTTTTTACTCGCTTCGTATGGTAGGGTAGAGCCTTTGGAAGTACCGGTTGCTACCTCTTTGTCTGCTCGGACTACCAAACTTGATGAACCGCCGGAGACGGTGCAAGTATCAACGAAACGCCTGCACCCTCTATTAACATTGAAACCAAATCAAAGCCGATTGCCTTTGCGAGACAAATTGATATTCTAGGAAGTCATACGCTTCCTGACGAAGAACAAGTTGGCTGTTGCTGCTGATAGTGCCCATAATGGAAGCAGATCGAGAAAGCCGTGAAAAAGCTTTTCAGTAAGAAGGGTTATCCCTACTACTCAGCAGAGCAACCTCAGACAGCAGATATCTTCGCATTCTAATCAAAGGCGTGTTGGGACCAATCCTGGCTAATGATGTCAGGATGGAAGTCGACCACCTGGAGTTCCATCCAACCAGCATCACCAGATGGCAAACAAGAGCGAAGGAACCAATCGCAATTGCACAAGTCACCGTACCACGTGTTGAGAGAGAAAAATCTTCGAGATAAAAGAAATCTGCAACCTACCTATGAATAGAAGTGCAGAATAATCAGCACATTGCCCAGCTACTAAGAATTAATTAAATTATTATTGATAATAAATTATTAATCCTCAGAATTAGGTGAAGAAAGACCATCAGAAACCAGTATCAACACCCGAGCATAATAGCTAATTGCAACTGAATTAGACCCACTCCTCCAGCATCAACGCTATTAAAAAAACTGGCACCAAAATCCAGAACCGACGGGATGAAATCTTTATCGTTCACCCAACCCAAGGTCCTTTTCACGTTAAGAAAGTCCGATAAGAACTACACGGACTAAAATTTCCAACCAATTTCCTGAGATCTATGAATATCTCTTTTAAAAATCGAACAAGTTGGATCTCATGGGCTGCCAAGAAGCCCCCAGAACAACAAACAAAAGCTCCTCCAGGACAAGGGGTAACATGCAATATGAGTAGAAGCCTTATGAGTAAGAGGCAATATGAATAGGGCTATTTCGAAAAAAAAGCTAAACAATTAGACTAGACGTTTCTTCAGTTGCTTTCCGAACATTCAGCTCTATCCCGATTGATGACAGCTTAAGGCCAGAAACCGATATCGCGAGACGCTCGTTGACGCTTGGGTGGCGACTGAAGAAATAAGCAATAATTACGTGAAACACGGGTAAAAAATTATTTTTTTCGCATGCGCGGGTTGTTTTTTATGTATCCGCAAATGGAAAAAATAGTGTTTCTGTTGAAAAAATACTTCTGGCGATAAAGCGCCATCTAAAACCACTGTATACCAATGGTTTAGTGAATTCAATCTTGGCCGTCGTTCGCTCATAGACGAATTTAAAGAAGGTCGTCCAAAATCGGTTGTTGTGCCAGAAAACATCGGTATTGTGCGCGAACTGATAAAGCAAGACTGTAATGTGACATACCGTGAGATTAAGGCATTCTTGGGCATTAGTATGACAACCAAAGAACCCCACAGACAAGATTTTACATGAACATTTAACCGTGTAAAAGATTTGTGCAAGTAGGATTCCGCATAATTCGACAATCGCTGAAAAAAGACTGTGCCGATTAGTACAAAGGAAAGCTAAAAAATATCGTGGTGCGTCAAAAGCCTTATATAATATCTATGCAGGTGACGAATCTTGGATCTATGCGTATGAGTTCAAAAGTAAACATCAGTCGACTGTATGGGTCTTTCAAAATGAGTCAAACCCAACAAAAGCCGTTCGCGCAAGAATCACTTTGAAGTAAATAGTTGCCTGTTTTTTTAGGATAAATGTGCATGTGGCTACAGTGCCACTAGAGAATTGTAGAATGATCAATTCTAAATAGTATGCAACCATTTGCTCGCCAGAAGTCTTTGGATAAATAGCATAAAACAACCAGCAACGCAGGATCATTCTTTACCCTGATAACGCGAGTTCTCACTCATCTGACCGAACAACTCAATATTTGGCCAGTCAAAAGTTCAAATTGATGGGTCATGCGCCATACAGTCCTGATTTGACAACTAATGATTTCTTTTTGTTCAGAAGAAGCGGTTGATGCGTTCAAAATGCATGTTTTGGAGATACCTCAATCGGAACAGAAAAAGTGCTATGATAATTGGTTCAAACGTATGCAAAAGTGTAAAACGTATGCATAAAACCATATTCAATGATACATATTTGTTATTATTTATTATTCCGGATACCTAAATAGCAACCCTCGTAATTAGTATGTAATTAAAATACTCTGTATTTTGATTGTAAATCAAAGTTTTAAACTATATTTCATCTACGTTAAGTGTTTCAAAAAAGTTGTGTGTGTTTTTAATTCGCCGTTAATATTCTAGTCACTTTCCAAGTATTTTAATAATAACTAAGATCTGTTTCGTGGTATAAATTTGTTACAACATTACCTACTAAACATCCACATTGTTATTGTAATGCTTTAATCATTGGGTATCATGTCAAGAACCAAGTTAATATTTTTCTATTTCACCATTGCATACAGAACTTTCTAATCAGGTGCCCTGATCTGAAGACTCTTCAACATTATAAACTTCCACATCAGATTTTAATAACTACATTAAGAGGTATAATACCTTGATTATATCAATGGGCATATCTTTATTAAAATCAGGCACAATGATAACTACAAGTGATAATCCAGTAATTTTTATTTTATCTTGAAGAACAAATAAACGCATTATTTTTACATATATCGCCTGGTAATTTTTTAATAGTGGCCTGAATGTTTCATTTAAGGCCAATAATTTTTCGGGGTTTATTTCTGTAAACAAGATATTTAACATAACCCCACAACAAATTATCCAAGTGCATATGATCGCATGATCTTGGTGGCCAGTTGACATTACCATTACCAAGAAGAAGTCGCATCGCATCATCTTGTTAAAAGAAAACATTGGTTATATTAACATTTATCAGTTCAAACCAAAGGTATTCTGTTAGCATTTTCCTATAGCGTTTACTATTAACAGTGCCATTGTCCTCAAAAAATATGGTCCCATCACCCCTTCAGCACAAAAACAGCGACTTTCTAAAGGTGAAGAGGTAACTCCTGATTTACTTAAGGATTGTCATCGGCCCAAGTTCTGCAATTATGTTTGCGCTTATGAATGTTTATTCGCTTATGATTATGAAGTGCGTTTCGTAGGAAACGATTATTTTTTCAAAAGTGGAGATTCTAATTTGTGTATCGTGTATCTTTTCATGTAGAATTGACACAATGTACTGAATACATGAGTGACATTAACATTTCAAACTATCTATTATCGGAAAACTCTTTATATTTCTTCTGAAAGAAAACAGATGGTGCCACTCCAGGAAAGAACCATCTTGAAATATTTTATACATGTCCACAAAGATGTCCCGAAGCTATATAATTGTACAAATTAATCTGTACACTTTGTGCATATTCATCGTGATCTACAATTCGTTCTGGCAATACATTTTTATCAAATCACTTCTAGTAAGACTAAAACGATTATTATGAACGTACTTATTAACACAATGAATAATTCTAAGCATATTATCTGGTATTGTTTTTTATAACCACCAGCGTATCTACTCATGTGTGTTAAATCTACTTTCACTTTAATCTGTAGAATTCACTATAGCCATAAACCCCACAATATGCTGAAGACTTAATATGACAAGAATGAGACATTCCCTTAACACTTTCTATTGCGGAATACTAGCTAAAACAATACCAATCAGAAAACGCAAATCATATTATCGATTTTTTCACAATTACATGTTGCGGTTTATAGATTGGGTTCAATTTAATTTTTTCACCAAAATATTTTACATTCGGCTTTCGATTTCTATTCGGAGAAATTGACTGTGATTTTATATGTTTCCTAAATCTGAAATAAATCGAATTATTGCATTTTATAATGATATACAGGGTGATTCCTAAGTTGAAAGTTTTTTTAACTGCGTATAAAACTCGATAAAATAAAAAAAAATTAATACCATTTTTTAAATATCTCTAACATTAGGCCAACTTCTTCTAAAAATCTTTAATAGATTTTAATCCAAGTCCGGCCTTTAAAATATTTTAAACAAAATTAATTTATCGCTTGCAAATTCAAAACGAACAGAAAATAATCTAGCGGTGAGAAACTAAACCACTAACTTACAGCTAATTTCATATGTTGCCATCTATCGGTGGGAAACCTAGCCACTAACTTACAGAACTTCACATATTGTCATCTATCGGCGGGAAACCTAACCAAAAAAGACCGCCCGGTGGTATGGGCCAAGATTGAGGTTAGGTACAGATATTGTGCCAGAACCGGTATAGAAAGCTAACGTGATTTTTGGAAAGATAAAATGGCCCATATGTTTGAGACTAGTGAATTAGTTGACATGCTAATAATTTATGGAGAGTGCATTCAAAGTGCCAATGCTGCTTCTGAACTATACGCTGAACGTTTTCCTTCTCGGGTTCACCCATTGCCGAAATCATTTATTCGGACTGTGCAAAGAGCCAGAGGCACCGGTGATTTGATGGAAGACCTAGAGTCTAAAAACGTGCAACGGGAAGAACAAATTTTGAATCTCGTCGAGGAAGTTGAAGTGGCAAGTTGAACTGAGCCAAAAAAAGTTTTTACAACATTGCGGTAAAATTAGTTGTACCAATTTCATGTGTATTGAGTTCACGCCTTAGAGCCTCAAGACCACCCTAACATAGTTCAGTTTTGCGAGTGGCTCTTACGCTAACGTGAAACGAATCAAAACTTTATCAGAAACATTTTGGTTATGGACAAGGCTATATTTACCCAAATTGGAATTCACAATTCCTACAATACTCATTTTTGGTCTGTTGATAATCCTCATGCTTCTAGGCAAACACATTTTCAACATAGATTTTCGCCAATTGTCAACGGTATTCTTGTTGGGCCTCTTATCATACTGGATGGTTTAACGGGCGAAAATTATCTCGAATTTTAACAAAATCATCTTTCCGGTTTTCTAAAATGTCAGATAGAACATTTGGTTCTTCACGATGGAGCGCCAGCCCATTTTAGGCGTGAAATGCGGGAGTTCTTAGACATGACTTTTAATAATAAATGGGTAAATCATGGAGGTGTAGTTGTGTGGCCGGCTATGTCACCAAATCTTAACCCTTGTGATTTCTTTTTATGGGGTTTCATGAAAAGCATAGGTTTTAAAATGCCAGCAAATACAAGAGAATAACTTATTGATTGCATAGAGCAGACTGGTGAGACTATTAGGGGAAGACCTTTATCACTATTACGCACATACACCGATTCTTGGGTACGTCGCGCCCAACTTTGCGTGGATCAGATTGGCAACTACTTTGAACCTTTTCTTTAAGTACAAGGTGCAGGACCGGAATAGTGCCTTCCAATGGTGTTTTCGAAATGTCTATGGTAAGTTTTTTACCTTTGAGTTTTTTTGAAAAATGATATAAAAAAAATGTTTATTTTATTGAGTTTTATACGTTGTTAAAAAAAGTCTCAACTTAGGAATCACCCCATATACGTATTATCATTTATACTTTTATGAATCAAGTAGTTGGATTAATATTTTCTATCATTAACGATTATGGTTTTAGTGTACAAGGGTAGTTTTTATTGCACGACTAACAATGACACATAACATATTCACGATTCCAGTGTTAAAAAAAATCGGTAAAAAAAAATTCGGTGTAAAAAGCTAATATAGGCCATTGTATAATGTATGCATTCATTTAAAGATTCTGGTTGCACCAAGATTCAACTAATCACTTTCTCCATAGGTCAAGCTTAGTATCACCAAGGTTTATAATGATTTGGCATGATAAAATTGATATTTTCGTACCAGGAAATCACTGCTTAAATCATATTAAAATACATGTTAGATTTAAACTTGTTTGTTGTTTTAAAGTAATAACAAACTTTTTCTTTCGTGAATATCTGCTTTTTGAGGTGTTTTAGGAAGCAATAATTGCAGAGCGGTCAAGCGAAACTTAGATTAGTTAGCGCTTTTAAGTTAAAAAGTTTTGCAATAAGAGCGTGAGAACTTTAAAATGGGGCACAGTGATAACTACAAGTGATAATTTGATAATTTTTATTTTATCTTGAAGAAAAAATAATCTTATTGTTTTGAAAGTAATGTTCAATGTCCCCCTCGACTTCGTCCAGTGGAATGCATTATAGGGACCCGATTTTCGATTAGTCTTTTACAAATATCGCATGGTATATTTTCAACGGTGGTCTGAATATTTCGTTTAAGGTCAAGATTGTTAGAGATTAATTTTTGTAAATCCGAGATTTAATATAACCCTACAAATATAATCCAAGGGCGTCAAATCGCATGATCTTTGTGGCCAGTTGACATTATAATTTCGCGCAATAACGAGTCCAGAAAACTATACTTGCAATAAATCGATTGTCTGGCGAGATGAGTGATAAGTCGCACGCTCTTGTTAAAAAAAACCTTGTTTATATCTACATTAATTGGTTCAGGCCAAAGGTATTTTGTTGGCATATTTTTATAGCGTTTACTATTAACAGAAACACGATTTTAATTATCGACTTCAAAAAATAACGTGCTCTCACTCCTTCAGTCAAAAAACCGCACCAAACAGGGACTTTCTGAGAATGAAGAGGTAACTCCTAAATCAGTTGAGGATCCTCAACGGTACAAACCCTACAGTTATGTTCGATCACAAATCCATAATACCAGAAGTGCGTTTCATCGGAAAAGATTATATTTTTCCCTCAAAGTGAAGGTCACCAACATCCAATTTCTACGTGCTGTTGAACCATGATACTGGATTAACACAATGTACTAAACACAGCAGTCAATGAGTAACATTTACATTTCAAAAAGTGTTGTCACTATTATGTTTCAAAGTTCTGACACTTTTATTGGAAAACTCTTTACTATCATCACTCCTAATCGAAATATAACTATTTAATTAATATCTGATCGTGATTGGCAATATGCAGAGTATAATTCAGAAAACTGTTATATTTTTTTAGATTTAAAATATCATTTTGTCTTGTACAGCAATATATTTTTCCCAACTTTTTTGTTTGTAGATCTTATAAATAGCAATGCTTCTTGTAACATAATCTGTTGATTATCAAAATTAATCGAGATTTACAAAAACAAGCACTAGAGGATCACACATAAATCGAATATTGCAAATTGAATCGAAAACTTTTTTTTTTCAAAAGGTTACTGCGAAAAAATTCAATAATATTTATACTTTTACTATTTTCTACTTTTTAAAATATATTTTGGTCGTGGTTTTGTAGGAATTTATAATAAATTATAATTTCCTACAAAAAATAACACTGAATATTGTACGTTGTATACTATACTATATTATCCATGCTTCATAAAAGCCCTAAAACATTTTAAGGACTTTTCTGTCTGTTATAGTTGTTACAGTTTGTTACAGTTTTGTTGCTGCAAGAGTGTGACTCATTTCAATTGCAATTATCTTCTATGTTTCAATTAACACAAGTGCATTGAAAGTTGAATAAACAATTTGTATGAGTTTTTAGTGTAATAACTTTTTTGGTACAATTTTGTTTCGCTCAATTTAAAAAGATAAACGAACCTGTTCATGCTTGATTTATCATTGTACTTTATACCTCAGAACTGGAACAATAACCTTATAAATTTATTCGGAAAAAAACGTTCAGTTTCTTTACGATAAAATAAAAGAAGATGTAATAAAAAAATCAATAATGTATTTAGTGTTTACTTCAATAAATGTTTGCAAATAAATACATAAATAAATATATATATATATATATATATATATATATATATATATATATATATATATATATATATATATATATATATATATATTGCCGAAGAATTGGTCCCTGTCAGGAGCTTGCAGACATTTCGCCAAAAATCTCGTTGACACTACAGGGTGTTCAGTACCGTTTTGTTTACATTTGGCAAAAAAATAGATCTACTTCAAGACTAAAAAATAAAAAATTATTATGTCGACCTTTATTCGTACCGAAATTACAGGCCTATAAAATTATAAACAGTAATTAATCAGATTTAAATTCGTAATCCAAATAACAATTTTTACTGAATACAAATTTATATGCCAATATTCCGTATGCCAATAGATCAAGTGGCATTCGTTGTTTTCTGCTTGTTATCTCGTAATTGCTGGTCAGAATGGTTTGATTAGGTTTCAATAATTCCTCTCTGGTTTTTGAAATATATGCGTATACTAAATCTTTTATGTACCCCCAGAAAGATTAATCTGGAGGATTATGGTTAGGGGGTTTAGATGGCCATGCAACAGGACCACCACTACCAATTCATCGTTGATAAATGTTGTTCAACGACAATTACTAAATATGCTGGTGCACCATCCATTTAAAACAGCATGTCTCTTCTTATAGTTTAATCTTATATTCTATATCTACATTTAATCTTATAGGAAGAACGTTAGGATTAAGTACCAAATCATCGATTAAGCCAGCTCTAAAGCTCACGGAAAATTCATGCTAAAAATTAGACGTACGTATTGTTTTGGGATTTTTTAGCTCCCATCTATGCAGGTTTATCAGATTTAGGATACTACATCTCGAAGCTTCATCTATCTAAAGGAATGTTCTGTAGAAATGAAAATTTAACCGTGACTGTCGTAGGATACAGGTGGAATAAACTAGATGACGATAGTAACTTCAAACAAACCTTGCACCTTCCGATAATGATATGGATGTAGGCACTCACGTTTCGTACTTCGATTCAACATTTGTTTGTGGTACTTTAATTTAAACTAATTAAATAACATCTAATATTTGTTCATCTAAATAGGGCTGGCAAATTCACTCCTCTCCCAAAAAAGTAATCACGTAATCTGCATTCTTGAAACTGTCTATGTACTTCCAGAAATATTCTGTATTGAGGTATTAGTCTATTTGAAAACCGATTTTGGCATTCTCCAACATAACCATACCCGAAACATCGGGAAGAAAATCGATAAGGCATTTTATGTAAAAGTTTACACACAATAAGACACTAACTCACTTGAAATGGAAATTAAAATTGATATTCACACTAAATATTTTCAGAGAATTTTATCTTAGTGACGGTTTTTCTTTTGCGAAATTGATGCGATATGGCCACCTAGATTTCCAAATGAACGTTCCTGAACTAAGAGACGTTTATCTTTGGTTTACGAATTTAAATCTGATTATTTTTCTTTTTATAATTTCATAGGCTTGTAAGATCGGAACGAATAAACACGACCTATCGCTTTTGTGTTTTGTGGTATTAGAATGAAGTCTATTTTATCCTCCCAAAATTTAAATATAACGATGAGAAACATTTTGTATAAAATATAAGTTTTAAAATTGAAATGTGTGTATTTCAGTTAGTTCGAAATAATATTATTCTGTTACAATATATCTATGGCTAGTTATTTCTAACCTTCAATGAATTTTTGTAGCCAAGTTAAGATTAAGTTTATGGAATGGTCTAGGCCGCATTTTTGGTTTAAAAAGTGGCAAACAAGAGACATGGATCTGAAAGCAATATCGTACAGGCACATATGATGCGAAGATATTCATTTTCACATTTATTATATTCGCATCATCTATATAAATAAAACTTAAATGCTGTTGGTTAGCGTATCAATTTAGAACGGCTAGACCGATTTGGCCATCTTTTTAATGTTCGTAATTGGAAAAAGAAAAATAGGAAAAGTTGCCCGGAAAATTGGAAAATGCAGGAAAAATGCTTTTTTCTATGGGATTTTTGTATGAACTCAAGACCATAACTCACAATTCGAACGATGGATATGCGTAATTCTTTTTTTGTTTTGTTCGGTATGGTCTTGGAACAGTTTTCAGGAAAAAAACAATCACAACTTAATTTACTGAAATTTCGACATGACAGGGTCTATCGGGTCGGCTAGTTTGTAATATATAATATTTCTTCGTCTTGTCTATGGCTTGACAGCCCATTAAGGGCCTTTGCTTCTTCCTAGGGGTTTCTAGGTTTACGTTATCTTTACATAAAACGGCAACCATCCATTTCCATACCCTCTATAGTCTAGTTTTTAGAGGTTTGACTGCCGTCAGAATTATTTTGCCTCTTCTGTTATCATTGCCCACTCCTTCCTATCTCTCGATCTTCGTTTCCATTCCGTTATTCCCATCTCTTGCAGGACCTTCCTCACACCCTTCTACCATATTTTCCTTGATCTTCCCCTCGGTCTTGATTCCTCCAAATTCCTTCCCAGTATTCTGTGGGCCAGTCTTTCGTTGTCCATTCGTCCATTATTTCGCCCTCGATGTGTCCACATTAACTCAGTTGTTTGTTTCTAATTTCGTTGACTAAATCTGGACTATTAAAAATTGTTGTTAGTTCTTCATTCGTTGTAATTCTCCAACCTCCTTTCGTTTGAATGGGACCATACACTATCCTCAGCATTTTCCTCTTTCAGGTACTCAACAATAGTTCGGCCTTCTTTGTCACAGTTCACTTTTCTGACCCGTATAATACTATTGGTCTAATTATTTTTGAATATATATTTATTTTTGTATTCCTCAATATTAATTTGGATTTTAAGATATCCTGTAGCGCGAAAACACTTTTGTTTTAAGCCGTTATTCTGGCTACTACGTCCTCTGATATTTCATTGTATATCGTATTTACTGAACCAAGATATTTAAACCCATTAACCTTTTCAAACCATCTTCCGTTTGTTATTATGTCAATATCCACATGTTGTTCCTTTTTTTTATTTTGTTGACCACATATATTTGGTTTTGGTTGTGTTTATTGTTAGACTCATTCGTGATGTCGCCTCCTCAAGCTGTCCAAACATTTGTTCCAATTCTTCCTTCTTTATGCAAGATCCTTCTTAAAGTAAAAATTTGCCCCTCAGTATTAACTCCTATTCTTATTATTGCTTCTAATGTAAAACTGAAGAGAGTAGTCGACAGTAGATCACCTTGTCTTAGTCCTGTAATGTAGAATTCTTCTGAGGTTTGATTTTGAAGCCTTACTTTGTCTTTGGTATTTTTAAACACACTCTTCTTAAGTTAATAAGTTTCTGCGGTATTTTTAGTTCTTCCATCCCTAAGTATAACTCCGTTCTGATTACCGAGCCGTACGCCTTTTTCAAAGTCTATGAATAGGTGATGCAAGTCAGTATTCTGTTCATAGAAATTCTCTAGTTTTGTCTTATAACAAATATTTGATCGATCGTTGATATTACTCTCTGATATTGCTTTACCTTTTCTTCCATTTGTACATTTAGATATGTACATTTATATATTTCCTTTTGTACATTTATATATTTAACATACAATATATTTAGATATATTTATATAATATTTCACTATTTTATTGATTGACTCCTCCGTTACTTTTGTGATAGTTAATTTTTTTAAAAAGGAATAAAACAATTTCATACTTTGCTATCTATCACTTTTATTTTTAAATTTGTGTGACTATAGTTTTGTAAAACGACTTTATATTCTCAAACACTACTTTAAAACTAAGGTTTTACAGCTGTTTATCTATCCTATGTACCTAATTTTATATTCTTATTGGGGTTAATTTTGTAATAAAATTTGTTTTGTAAATAGTGGGGAATTTCGGAGATCCGTCTGATCGTTTAATAGCTGTCTAGACGGGTCTTTATTATATTTATAAATTTCAATAGCTTCTAAAATGTTTAATTTCTTGCTTTTTGGCGCTATATGTAAAATTTTCAAATTTGTAATCTCGAGAAATATATGTCCGGTATCTATAAAATAGTTCGCAAAATTAGAGTGTTTTTTCTTTAATATGTATGCAGATTTATCTTCTTTGAATCTGGTCTAAAAATTTCTGCCAGTTTGTCCCAAATAACAGCTACTGCACTCGTTGCAACTTAACCTATAAACTCCAGATTTTGTATTTGGTGATGTTTTATCTTCATTTCATGCATTAATTAAAAATTAATTTACTGGTTGCTATTTGCAAATTATGTTTCTTCAAAGCGCGACCTATTTGTTCCGAAATTGGACTGAAATATGAAATTTTACAGTACTTTTTATCATTTGTTTGTTTTACTTTTGGATATACTTGATGAATTAGTAATTGTTTCCGTTTTTTATTTATTAAGTAACTAATTTCTTTTTCTTTGAAGCGGTTATTTTGTGTTATTAGTTAGATAGTGGAATTGTGAAAGCTCGGTGGATCATGAACTTATATGCAGCATATTTATGTGTAATGGGATGGATTGATTGTTTTGTAATAGTTATATCTGTTTATGTGGGTTTTCTATAGATATTAAATTCTAGTTTATTATTTTGTTTGGATATTGAATACTATTTAAATGCTTTAATTTTCCTTCTATTTGTCTGTCATTTCCAGTATAATAAACCAAAATGTCGTCTATATATCTAAACCAAAACAATATATTTTTTGCTTTATCCATTTTTAAAAAAATATGTTCTAAGTTTGACATAAACAGTTCTGATAATAAAGGGCTTAGTAGGGAACCCTTGCTAGACCATCCCTTTGTTTGTAAAAAATGTTATTAAATTGAAAATAATTTTCATTAATGCATAAGTTAGAGTTCTAAAATATCTTGCTTAATAATTGGACTGATGTTATTTTTTATGAGTAAATTATTTATTAACAGTAGACAATCTTTGTTCGAATTATTCGGAAACATGTCGCTAACGTCAAAGGATGCTAGAAACCCGTTTTTTTGGTATAGATAGTTTGCTAAGCTTTTTTGTAAGGTCCACCGAGTTTTTTATTGACTGTTTTGGCGATAAAATCGATATGTTTTATTTAAGTAAAGAGCTAGGTTTCTTAAAGAGCTCTTTGTGTATGAGACTACCGGTCTTATTGGAAAGTTTTCTTTATGAATTTTAATTAAACCGTACAGTTTTGAAGGAGTAGGATTCATATTGAATATTTTATATTTATGTTCGTTTGACAAAATGGTGTTTATGTTTTTTTATTGTTGATTTTAACTTGTTTTGAATTGTTGTAGTAGGGTCATTTTTTATTCTGATGAGGTCTTCATTACCTAGAAAGTTTTTAATTTTTGTTTCGTAAGTTTCTTTTTCTAGAATAACAATTGAATTCCCTTTATCTGCTTTAATCAAATTAAATTATCATTTTTGATTTTAGAATTAATGGATTTGATAATAGGGTCTTCATTTTTGTTGTGGTATTCTCGATTCATTTCTAGAGTCCTTTTAATTTTTTTCTTTTGTAAAATTAGAATTTTTTCGAGGGATAGTTCTACTTCTGATATTCTATTTTCCAAAACTTTACTTTGTTTAATATCTGGGTTATATTTCGGGCCATTTTCAATCAAATTAATCTCTTTATGTGTGAAAAACGTATTTGATAAGTTAATGGATCTTTTATAGAAGTTATATTTGGGTGAAGATTCTGGTTGTTTGTCATTTAACTGTAATTTAGATAGATTTAATAGCTTATGCGATTGTCTAATATATTTTTTATGAATAATTTGTGAAATTGTTTGTCTGGTGTTCATCGTCTAGAATATCAAATTCATTTGGATGGAGTCTATATTCAGAGTGCAGTGCCTTAATATGTAGGAGTAAGTTGTCTCTAATACTGAACCATTTTCTTGTTTCTTCTTTTAGCCAGGTGGTTTTGCAAGAATCCAGAGCTTTCTTCGCAGAAACTGTAGTCGCGTTGATCTTGAATTGAACAAATTTGGGATACACTTTCTTCTTTTAACATTGTTGAGTGAACCATGCCTGTAAAATTATGCATGTAAAACCTGTAATCATGCATGTAAAACCACCCAGTCAATCAGTAAATTAATTTTTAATGCCAAAGATAAAACATCACCAAATACAAAATCTGAAGTTTATAGGTTAAGTTGCTGCTACGTGGGACAAACCGGCAATAGCTGCTACGTGGGACAAACCGGCAGAAATTTTCAGACCAGATTCAAAGAACATAAATCTGCATACATATTAAAGAAACAACACTTTAATTTTGCGAACCATTTTATAGATACCGCACATATATTTCCCGAGATTACAAATTTGAAAATTTTACACACAGCGCCAAAAAGCAAAAAATTAAACATTTTATAAGCTATCTAGACAGCTATTAAATGATCAGACGGATCTCCGAAATTCCCCACTATTTAAAATATTGTAAAAAATTAACCCCAATAAAAGTTTAAAATTAGGTACATAGGATAGATAAACAGGTGTAAAACCTTAGTTTTAAAGTAGTGTTTGAGAATGTAAAGTCGTTTTACGAAACTATAGTCACACAAATTTAAAAATAAAATTGATAGATAACAAAGAATAAAACTGTTTTATTCCTTTTCACTATTTTGTTTATCTTTCTAATAGAATAGTCGATCGTTGAATAGTGAATAAGATGTAATATTGTATTAACAGAGGGATTTTTTATTAATTTATTTTGCTGCATTCGAGAACTCATGTTCACATTCACTAAACATTTCCTCAACATTGGCCAAATTTCTGAAGAAACAACGTTATATAAACTCGTTCAATAAAAATCTTTATTTTGAAATAGTTCTACAAAGTAATAACTTAAATAATCAACAGATCTTAGTACAATTTTCAACCATTCTAGAGCAGTAAAGGATTTAATTAATATCTGCATTTTTAAAATAAACATTATACCGACTAGACAGTTCTCTTAAAACTTTTTTTAGGAAGTACCACCAAGAACTTCATTTACAAAAAAAAACATATTAACGGGTTTTCCACTATTCTGTATTGTGGTTTTGATCGCTTGGATTCGATTTTGCCTTTTCTTTGAAAACTTTATTCAGCATTCAGCTTTCGATTTCTTATGTGCACATTTTGTAATTCCAAATACGAAACGGTGCCTTTTTTTGTTTCATTTTCGGTTGTTGTCATAAATGGTTAATAACAGTTGAATATTGAGTTTTGTAACGATTGCTGTCTGATATTTTATAAGAGATTGAAAAAAAAAGTTATGCAAATATAATTTTAAAGCTTTTCGTTAAATTGTGGGTTTTGTTATTAATCGTTTTTTTTTATTTTTAATAATCGGATATCTTTATAAATTGCAATATCAATAGGAATGACCTTATTGTTAAAATGAAATAAAATTAGTAAAATAATATAATTCAGAATTATATAGAAATAATATTTTGAGGTGGAAGAAAATAAAAATATTTTATTTATATGTAAATTATTATCTTGCAACATCATCAACGTATATTTTTTGAAATGAAATGTTCCACAATTGGAATGGTTGACCCAGTCCTTATTTGTAAAGTGATTTATTAACTAATTTCCTTTCGTAATGTAAAATTTGGTTAAAGAGATTTCTCTAGATCCTTGAAACTAGGGAAGTCGCATATTGCTAAAATTGGAGTTTGGTATTACACATCTAATGTTAATAGCTTCAACGATTTCTATTGGTCTAATTTTCTGTTACATCCTGTTATTTTATAAAATTGATCGCATTTATCAAGCCTATACTGGACAAGTATATTATGTATATAAATTTTTGAGTTGTTCTTTGATTTCCATTAAAATATGTGTAGGCTTATCTTTATTAATCCATACGCTGATTATGACACAAGTTGATTAATAAATATGATACCTAAATGATCACTGCCTTTACATTTTTTGCAGTGACATTAAAACATTGCGTACCAGGAGTCTAACAAATACTTTCTGAACTGCAAGCCCTTTGAAATTTAGCATAACGTAATGAAACACAAGTCCTTGAATGAATTATATTTACAAATTTCTTGGCTCAAATATGTTGTAACATTTTGTTTCAAAAAACTATTAAAATCAGAAATAATGCAGCTAAAACCCATAGATTAGACACCAAAGGAATATTTTATAACTAATTAGATTCTTATAAATTTTATAATTCGTCACATATTGGCAAGTTCGCGATTCGTTATTTGTTTTTGGACATAAATACCCACAGCAGTATATCATATTATTAAAGCTACATTTAGCTACAAGCTAGCATTTTGTCAGCTTTCTATTGGTTAAACATAGGTATTTTCAGTGCAGGCCTTGCATGCATTAATCCGGTTCTGTTCCACATAATAAAGGTTGACGAAGATGGCCTGTTTGTCTTTTTTTTAGTCACATTCCGCTTGATCAGGGCTTTACCCTTGATGATATTATTTCTTGTTAGGATTATTGAAGTATACACATTTTTTATCGCAATTTATACAATTATGCAAATGAAACGCACATACTGCGAATTTTATATTATCGGTATTGTGTTTGATATTCCTTTAAATATTTTGTCATTTTTTGATATAAATATCACTAATTGCTGAATGTTGAGTATATATCTGTGTCTGGCTTCCATAGGGTCGACGGTTTTGACCAGGGCGGTATATATTTCGTATGAGACACTACACAGTAGTGGATATGGCAGGGCCGGGTACACACACATGTACTGGGTGCAGTGACAATATTGTTGGGCGAGTAAAATTCGTGGCGAGCAAAGTATAATATAATAATAAATATCATTTGCATTGTGCTAACATCAAGGAGCAAATATCTAAAGCCATAAATGACTGTAAAAATTTGTTTTTGGTATGTGATGAATGTGAGGCTGTATTTGAAGTGAATGTTGACCTTAGTAAAAGATTAAAAAGGTTGAAACATTATACTGAGGAGTGTAAGGTGAATACAGATACATTATTAAATAATTTGCAACATAACAGCATCTCGACTTCACAAGAAAAATCATGGACCAATATTGTAAAAAAATATATAAATCTTCCGTTAATAATTAGATTGAAAAATAACAGAATAGTACTATGACGAGGAATGCGATCATGGAAAAAAATAATCGGTCTGATTTATCGGTAGAAATAAACAAATTATAATCGATAAGTCAGAGATCCGTTATGATTCAGTGTAAGGATGACGATTCTCTGAAGAAATTGCAAATAACAGCAATTGAAGTATTAGCCGATAATTATGAGGTAGAAATACCTAAATATATTAACCATGGAATAATTGTGGTTGGCGTTCAATATAAATATATTGCATCTAATGAAGGCTTTTTAAGTTTTAGTGTAAGAATTTTTAAAGCGCATAAAAATTCAGAGTTTTCTTAAAAATACAGATATGAATATTGAAGTAGTTCGAAAATATATTCCTAAAGGAAATACATTGTGTAATGTAATATTCGAGGTATCAGCAGAGATCTATAAGTGCATGTTAAGTAATAAGAGAGTTTTCTTTGACTGGGATAGTTTTTCGGTCTACGAATATTTGGGAGTGCTGCGATGTTACAAGTGTTGGAGGTATAGACATAAAGCGACAAAGTGTAGCCAACAAGATGTTTGTCTGTTATGTAAAAAACATCATAAAAACTCAGAATATAATTCAAATACAAGGAAGTATACTAATTGTAAATTTGCACATGATTTCCTGAAGATACCACGTAATAAATATGATCACACGGTGTTTGATAAAAAATGTGAATGTTATAAACGAGCAGTTGAAAGAATGAAGAATAGAACTAAGTATGAATAGCAACCACTTGATTGCTTCAGTATTTCCACTAACAATATAGATATTCTGAACATTAATATACAGGGAATGATGACTCGCATGTTGCAGCTGAGGCAGTTTGTAAAAGAGAGAAACCCATGGGTCTTGTATGTTACTGAAACACATGTAATACGAGATTTGGAAGTGAATGAAATTAATATAACTAGATATATGGCTGTTGCCTGTTGTTCGGATAGTCGTTATATGGGGGGCGCTATTATTTATATTAAATCTAGGTTGAAATATTGGGTAGTTTCTGTCGAGACAGTTCTCACCATTGGGTCGTAACAGTTAAGATACATATAAATAAGCTGTTTTTCTTAGTTACGACCTGCTATAGATCGCCTAATGCCTCTATAACGCCTTTTTAAACTATTTGGAAGACAACCTAAATGACAATATATTTCAAAAAATAAAACCTTTCTGGGCTATATAAATATTGATTTATTGAAGAACAGCAGTGAGTCTGGGATGTTGAAAGGCATTATCAGGGGGGTAGGTTTCACACAGATTGTTACTGAAAAAACCCACAACACTGGTGTCTCACAAACACTGATTGCTCACATGATCACCAATGATTTTAGAGCTGTGGAGCTTGTTAGAGATTTTCCGATGATAAGTGATCGCGAGATTATTGGTACCGAATTTAAACTTCAGGGTATTGTATGTGCAATAACTTAACACACGTATGTTCCCAATCTGAATGAGCAAGCAGTCTTGAGGCTAATTACAGAGTTGGTAGGGAAATATTGGGATTATAATACCATTGATGTTAATAAATTATATGTTGATTTTTTGTAAAACTGGCATGATGCTATTGCTAGGGCTGCTCCCTTAAAATTAGCAACACCTAGAAAGTTCCCTTGGGTAGGCAAAGAGCTATGAAATGCTCAAGTTGAGAGGGAAAGAGCATATAGAGAGTTCTCTTTCACAAAAAATGAGCAGGATTGGAAAATGATTTGGAGGATAATTTGGAGAACAATTCAAAATTTTACTAGGCAGTGGTAAGGAGCATACCCATTTTTCTCGAATCGACCACTACGGACCTACGGAGGAGAATTTTAATAACTTTTATTTCGATAGTTTGAATGAAGTAGAATCGAGTATCGAAGGGCGAAACTGGAGCAGTGATGTCAAGGTATGCAAGATTCAGGTTTTCTTCTGAAGTTCGGGAATTTAAACATGTTACACTAAACAAATTAAGAAAATTTGTGTTTAGCTTAAAAAGTTAAAGTACGAGTGACAATAAAATTATAATAAAGTTATTGAAAGATTTTTTTTGTATCATCGGTTATCCTTTATTGTACTTAATACAAGTTTTGAAACGAATACATTTCCTGATGACTTAAACACCAGCATTATTGTACCGATTCCGAAAATACCAAAGCCTAGTGTACTAAGGGACTTTAAACCAATTAGTTTGTTGCCTGTTGTTAATACAATCATCGAGACCGTTGTATGTACAGAGTTGAGAACTTATTTTGAAACTAAAGAGTTATTATTTTCTGCTCAATCAGGGCTTACGACAAAACATTCTTAAGGGACGTGAAAACTTTGCTTAGTATGTTTATAGATTTAAAGCGAACGAATTCGAAACTATTGATCGGGATATACTGTGAAAAAAATTATTAAGCTATGGTGTAAGTATCTTGAAATGGATCAAGAGTTACTTAATAAACAGCTATCATAGAACGAGGGTTGACCGTTGCTATTTTTGATATATGTCAACGATATTTCTACCATATTGAATAAGTGCTTTATTAATTTTTTTGCGGATGATACTCTCATATCTGTGTCTGGATATAATTTGCCTGAAATGATTGAAACATTGAATAGTGAACAGGTAATATTATTGAAATAGCTATGTAAAAATAAACTTAAACTAAACGAAAAGAAAATAAGGTGCATGTTGATAGGGTCTAAAGCAAACTGCAAAAGATTTAATAAGAGTTAGGATTAAAAATAAATATAAACAATTGTGATATTAAAATTGTAAATTAAATTAAATACTTGGGATTACTCTTGATCCTCAGCTAACATTTTGTAATCATATCAGTTATCTATGTAGAAAGATTGAGAAAAAATAGGGTCCTTTAGTCGTATATCGTCACATTTATCACCCTGGTCGAAGAGGCTTATATAATTTTGCCTCATTTTACTTATTGTATGTCTCTGCTGATATCATGTAATAAGGAGAGTATTGGTAGACTCCAAATACAACAAAACAAGGCTATACATGTACTCTTGAACTGTCATAGGTATACACCGATAGAGATAATGTTGCGGTCATTGGACTGGTTTTCTGTTGCGTAGACCATTAAAGGGGCTAACCTGCGATTGATATATAAAATAAAACATAATTTGTTTTCACATTATTTGAACACTTTTTGGTGCAAAGAGCAAACATGCATTCTTACGATGTCCGTTCTAAGAACATTTAAAATGTACCAATTGTGTGAACTACTGGTCTCGAAGAGATTTACCACTAAACACCAAATCACTTTTTGAAAATTTCTCGGCGCAAGTTTAGCTAACCATGATAGCATCATCAAAAAGTGATTTGGTGCTTAGTGGTAAATCTCTTCGAGTTTAGTGTTTAGTGTTGCTTTGTTACTATTAGCTGCATATGCAATAAAGTGTGTATTTATTTATTTATTTTTTTATTTACATAATGACATTTGATATAATAAAAGAAAAACTAGCAATACCTTAAATTTGACACTTGAATATCAGTAAAAAAAAGAAAGAAGAAAAACAGTTAAAAACAAACATAAACCAAATATTAGTAAAAATAAATATAAATATATGACAAAGTACATATAAGATTAGAATATCCTAAAAAACTACATATACCGCGCATACACACAGAGATCCAACCAGAAACGATGCACCTAGACGATGTACCTAGACGATTTTACATTCACGTCGAGATCGTCCGCGTGGAATCATTGAGTGCACTTATGCCACTTGGGAGACTTCTCAAAGAGCAGGAGTTCACCAGATGGTACATTGTTTGATATGGATCACCGCAGTCACATCCAGGGGAAGTCGCCATCTTCCATTTGTGCAATATGTCATTGCATTTACCATGTCGGGTTATAAACCTGGTCAATCGATCCTAGGTGCTCCTCGGGAGATTCAAATCAAGCATTTCTTTATCCCGCAGATTGATAAGGTCAATATTTCTGGTAGGGTTGTTTTGAAGGAGATATGTCCACCTTTCATTAATGTCTATGCCATTCTGTGCCTCTCCAGATTGGATGGCGCGATTTCAACCTACACCGTGGCAAGTTGTTCAGGCGTTTACGTATGGGCAATTTTAATATATTTGCATCGTGTATACTACCCCACTGTTCTTTCGCTGCCTTCAACCTGCATAGTTCCGGAGGAGCAATATTACAACAAGGGGGGGAGCCAAGCGGTAGGTGTTGATTTTATGGTGCCAGATATAGTTCTCATGGTGTCATTCAATTGGACTGAATTAAACATTCAGTTTATAAGGATGTTTACTTTTGTACTAGACAGGGGCACAATACTCTGCAGAGGAATAAACGATTGCTAGCGCATATGTTCGGAGTGTCTGGCCGTTCGCTCCCCTAGAATGATCATGCCAACTTGTGAATAATATTTTTTCGGGTCTTAACCACGTCCAGTTCAGCATATGCTTGCCTCGCCAAGAGATAGAAAGCACAGACCTATGATTTAGAAGGATTAGGTAACAGTCGCTATTTTCTATAGTATGACTCGAGGACGGCCTGGTCAGTTGTGATATCTTTGCTACAGGAGTCAGGATCCTTATGGTGCATATGCAGGGCCATATTATCTACATATATAAATTGACGGGAGATGGCATCTGGAATGTCATTAGTATATATATTGAAAAATAAGACTGCTAACACTGACCCCTGAGGTAGTCCGCCTTTAATAGTTTTTCCATAGCTTTTCTTATCGTTTAGGTGGACTTTGCTACAGGAGTCAGTATCCTTATGGTGCATATTCAGGGCCATATTATCTACATATATAAATTGACGGGAGATGGCATCTGGAATGTCATTAGTATATATATTGAAAAATAAAGCTGCTAACACTGACCCATGAGGTAGTCCGCCTTTAATAGTCTTTCCATAGCTTTTCTTATCGTTTAGGTGGACTGTGATCCTTCGGTTGGTTATCATGTTTTGGATCAGGCGGCAGATTTTTGGCCATGGGGTCATTTCTTGTAGTTTGAAGGCAAGCCCTTTCTTCCATACGGTGTCATAGGCTGATGTAAGGTCTATGAAGGCCGTTGGGGTTTTTAAGCCCCTTTGAAATCCTGATTCTATGCGCGTCATGAGAGCTAACAGTTGATCGCCACAGTTTCGTCCTGTTGTAAAACCAGCCTATTCTGGTATCAGTTTACTGTCCACTACTGGGGAGATCTTATTGTAAATTAGGCCCTGAAGGAGTTTATAGCACATGCTTAAAAGTGCTATGGGGCGATAGCTAGCCGGATTGTTGGAGGGCTCTTCAGGCTTCAATATTGCTATCACTTTCGCCCCTCTAAATAAGCAGGGCGGTATAAGATAACACAAATTAATTGAACGACTATTAAATATAAATGATTTGATAATTCCATACAAAAAGTGCGAATTTATTAATCAATATTTTGATCAAGTAAGCTGTTAAAGACTTGTGGTTGACTAAAAACATTTTTAATTCAGCTAGTGGAGTTTTAGAATTTAGACAAAATCAGTTTCGTTAATTTACATCTTACATCAGACGGAAAAGCAATTTTATAGTAGGTTTCTACTCCATTAATTTTCCTTAAATTACCAAGTGTAAAATAATTCTTCTAAATTTCATTCTATCGTTACTTATTTATTTACAGCTACTGAAGCTTGACATTATGTGAATTAGGTATATGTTTATTTAAGAATAGTAAGAGCAAAAGTGATACTATAAATTAATAACTCAAAATTATTAAAAATATTAATAAAGAAAGAGAAAAGCAAATATTCAAGATTTTAAGAAAAGTTATGTAAGAATTTAGGAGCTCACGAGATTCTCAGATTGGAAAAGGAACACGTAAACACATAAACAGAATATTTGTACAGATCTATTGAAGAATATTAAATAAGTCTGTCTTCATATCCTGGAAACTATTAATTAAAAAGATATGCTATATGTACTTTGTTGATATCGATATGATATTCTACTGTATTAGAAAGTTTATTAAGATCCTCAAAAATGTTAGAATACGAAATAAATCATTAGAAAAATTTGAACTAATGCAATGACATCCAGTAACAGTACACGTTATTGGACCACATACTAAGGACGAAAAAATATATATGATAAAAATAGAAGAAAGTTAGTTAAATAAACTTATATGTTGGTAGTTAAATTCTACAATGATTTGATAACACTAGAAGCATTGGAAGATTGTCTGCAAGAAATATACATTTTAAGAAGAATTGGCGAAAAAAAGGGAAACATTTTTCTATTCTATTTTCTATTAAAATTAATTTTCTTTGTAAAGAAGAAATAGAGAAAAAAGTCAATATAGTTATAATGTAAGTAGTAACATGTAAGTTCATGATGAGATCCCAAAAAAAAATTATCATTTATAGAAATACTCTTCAAGACAAGAAATAAAGAAATCCATTATTCAGAAAGAATTTACACCAATGGATACTTCAATTTAACAAGAACAATTAACCAGTTGCGATGAATTTTGAATAGAAGAGATGAAAAGAAGAGTGGAAACATTGTCGAAGGTGATATGTATAAATTTTCTCATATGAAAATTAATCCAACACATATAGCTTATATCAATTAGTCAGGAGTAAATCCTTTAGTTCATTGACAAGTTGATATGTTTACTTAAAAGCAACAATTCTTGTTTTTATACAATACGTTCGAATATTATTATTTTTGCCCAATGGTAGCTCGTGAGGGAGGGTGTTGGCGCGCCGCCCTTCCAGCATTTAATCACAGTAAATCATTTTTCAGAGTAAAATATTTTACTTCCGTTCACTTTCTTTCATTTAACTTATTTTTCTGATTCGCCTCCTGTATAGGGTTTCAATAGCACAAAAAGTAAAAAGGAGGAAGGGGAAACCAACAAAAATCTTCAGCAGCACTATTTTATTCTACGCCCTCCCACTTTAAAAACCCACGAGCCGCCACTTCTTTTGCCCATATCTATATTCTCTAACATTTCTCTATTTAGTTTTTTTCAATATTATTAACATTTATAAATTGAATTAAATTAATTTGTGTCGACAGAGTAAAATTGTAGTATGAGTAACTGTAAAATGCACCAACTTCTTGTTTAAATTGAAATTATAAAAAATAGTTTTAATTAATTGCGTGGTTGGCTCTTGGTGAAACATAGTAACAATGATAATGATTAAAACACTTGGTATTTGTTTCACAATATATTCAAGATATTCTCTGACATGTTTCGGCTTCGCGACCATTCTCAAAGAGAGTTATGTATAAACTAAACTAAAATTTCAAAGTTCTGTCTAATGAAGATTGGTTTTTTGTCTCGTCAAATTTATAATACTTTCTATAATAGGAGCATTTCCGAAGTCCAGATGGGTGTTTGTTAGGTTTTTACCATCGTATATAGCTTTTTAAATTTCGGAAATTTCCAAGTAATTTAACACCCTGCTTTTATTGCAGCCGTGTATTCATTTGGTATTGTTGGTGTTAAAAAATGGTCTATACAATGTTCGGTAAAGTCCAGCTTATTTTGATTATGGAAAATTTATGATTATGATGATTATTTATGTTCTTTTAGCCTATCATTGCGAGATATCTGCCCGTTTGGCCTATATATACTAGCTACTACGATGATCTAGTGGTACTGTAGCCACATGCCTATTTATCCCAAAAAACAAACCATTTGCTTCGAAGTGCTTCTTGCGCAAACAACTTTTGTTGGGTTTGGCTTATTTTGAAATACCCATACAATCGACTGTATGGGTATTTCAAATGCTGTTATCCACGGCTTTTGACGCACGACGATTGTATTTTTTGAGTATTTCTTTACACCAGTCGACACGAGCCTTTTTTGACCGATTGTTAAATTATGCGGAATCCAACGCGCACAATCCACTAAACCAGTGAGATATGGTGATTCTAGATGGTGTTCCATCGCCAAAACGAAAGTCATAGTAAATCATCGCACGAAAATTCTCACGAGTTTATATGTCAAGTGTATATGTCAAATAGTGCCAAGTAATACCATGCAAATTCCGGATACATAAATAGCAACCATCGTATTAGACCTGATAATCGTGCTGACCGTGTTTTGTCGATTCACATTTTCATTTTGGTCAATGTGTCATAAGCAAAACTGTTATAAGCTAAATCATATTTCTTCTCAGAAGAGTCGTGACATATGTAAACTCAGTCTGTAAATCAAACCTTATTTAGAGCTCAGAAAATCCAAAGTCAATGTACAAGAGAGGAGTCACTTTTTGAAGATTTTGGGTAGAACATCTGTTTTCGTTGGTTCGATCGTAATTTTTTTAAAAATGACGATGGAAACTCAGTTTTAATCAATGAGGAGAGACATTTAAATATAACAGACTTTATGTTGCGTGGGATGGAATTTATGGATATTACTGATCTTATTCAGACATGCCATGGAAAAATGGCTCTTTTGTACACCACATTTTATTATGATTATGTAATTTTGAAAAATTGAACTACATATTGGCCATTGGCTTTGGGGCTAGTTTAAAGTGAAAGTCTATAGTAATAATCGAGATATAACAGCGACAGTGTGGAAACTTATGGAAAATTTTGAGAAAATTTATCGTGGTCTGCAAGAAGGCCCGAGGTTATCATTTGAATAGTGTACTATTGAATTTAAATATCATACTATTTTAACTTTAATTTGTTGTCTTTATATTTTAAATTATAAATACTGTGGTTCTTATTGGAACATCTATTGAAGAATTCGACAAAAAAAATAATTTACTTAATCATTATTTTTGTAAATAGTAACAAATTTATAATTACTGTCTAAATACGATCATGTTCTCACATAATTCTTCCAAAAATACATATAAGCACAATCATTATTAATGTATCATTCAAATTCAACCATCATAGGTGTAGTTGAAAGCAAGGTCGACATAAGTAATGTTTCGAATTCCATTTAAATTAAATAATAAACTACTTGCTGACATTAAAGAAACTCAAATTTCAGAATGGTATTGATGTTGTAAATTGTCGCCGCAAAGT
>JARFXV010001809.1:165000-250000 GCA_031761425.1 Cosmopolites sordidus | reverse complement strand
ACTCATAAATCATCTGTACATCTGAATTTAAGGCGAAAATTAGGAAGAATGGAAAGTTTGTGCTAGTTATTTATTTATCTATTATTGTTTATTAATTAATATTCTTTGACAAAACGTAAAATAATTTAAAAATCAATTAAAATAATCAAAAACCCATTCCTACTTGGACATCCTGTATGTGCCTCTAACTATAGATTGTAAAATCATATTAGATATTTAAATATGATATTTTTAATGTATGTCTTATACATACATATATGTAAATCTAAACTGCTTTTATACGTCCTTGCGGCTTATAACAAATATATTTACTACTTTTTAGTAGAAACATAAAAATATTTCAATTCATTATTCAATTTATTCAATAATAACACAAGTATAAATTATTTTTTCTCATTTTATTAATGAACAAAAATATTACTTATACGTAGAAAATATTGTTTTTATATTTCAATGAATTCTTAATATTAAGCAAAGAAAATCCCAATCAAGGGTATATCACCATTCACCCAAGATATATCACCATTCAAATTTATAATCGTTTTTCAATGATTTAACGTAGACATCTTATATCTCGCATGTGGCATCTAGAGACCCGACAATTTAATTATGTATCGTTTCACGTTGGAAGAACGTGTTCAAATTGTACAAATAAATACAGAACTTTCCAATAAAATGTTGTTTTCCGACAAAGCTCATTTCCACCTCACAGGTTATGTGAACAAGCAAAACTGTATGATTTGGGCACGTGAGTGTCATCGAGTATATGTATCATCGAGTGACTTCGACTTCTTCAGCCAGGTTTTTTAGTTAGCCCGGAGGCTCCTACTAGTTTATAATGAAATTCAAACCCTAAAATGGGCGCTTTTTACGTTTGGAGGTCTCTAGCTGACCTTTGACCTGCCGGAATTGAAGATTCCGGCTGTCATTTAAGTTAATAGAAAGACAAGAAGGGTAGTATTTCAATTATTAGAAGTCCTGACGAACTTCTTGAGGTTAACAAGAAAGGAAAAAGAGCAAAAAAGCTAGATTTCTATTTTTTGTTGTTTTTACTTCCATCGGAAATTCGATGGAGTTTTCGCCGAATGGCGGTCCGACCGATCGAAAAAGAGTGACCGATCGGCCGCCATCCGACGACGCCGGGGAGTGTGCATCATTCTGTTATTTATAGTCGAAGCGGCCTTACGCAAGCCAGGAACCGATATTCGATTCCCTTCTGCTTGCCGCCCGTACAATGACATTGGGGATTTTTTTATGGCTCGATTTACCCGGGAGGTCCGGGTAAATTTTCCGGAATTTTCCGGATAAGCCGGTTTTCGCTTAGAGAAGCTTTTAGAACAAACTTCTCGTAAGCTTTTTCAAAGAATTGCGAAACCGTGGGGACTCCGGTTTCGATATGAATTTCGGTGTTCCAAACAAACCATGGAGCGTTGAGTGCCAAACGCAAGGTTTTGTTCTGAAGAACTTGTAATCTGTGCACCGAATAAGGTGACAGGAAGCGAAAATACACTATTAGACCATATAAATATACGGATCTAATTAAAGTATTATAAATATTTACTTTGATGCAAGGGTTTAGCTTCCTCGACCTGGAAATTAAGGGGTACGCGAGTTTGAAGATACCGTACCCCTTACTTAAAGTTAGCTGGATTTGACTAGACCACTGAAGAGAGCGGTCGAAATGTAGGCCTAGATAGGTTGCTTTTTGCAACCACGGAATAGGCACTTTGTCAACCAGCAGTCTGGCTGCGCATTTAGGGCGCTTTCTGGTGAAGATAATCGCCTGGGTTTTTTTAGCATTGACCTGCAGGCGCCAGAATTTAAGCCAGGAAATTGCAACGTTAAGTTGCTTTTGCAGTCGGTTATGAATAGCCGACGCATGACGTGACGTGACAAAGAAGGCAGTGTCGTCTGCGAAAAATGCAGAACTAACGTCACTATAACACGGAATTTTGGCTATGTAAGGTTGTACAAAGCCGGAGAAAGGGGTGAACCTTGCGGGACGCCCGACTCTATATTTTCGTTGAAAGGGATGAATTAATCTTTACCTGAAAGGATCTGCCTGACAGGAAAGAGCGGATTAGTATGGTAAGGTCTTTAGGAAAACCTAATTTCATGGTCTTATAATTAAGACCACGGTGCCATACTTTGTCAAAGGCTTTGGAAATATCGAGAAACACAGCGCCAACGCACTTTGTTAATGAAAAGCCTGGTGTATTTCGCCAGCAAGCCTTGCGCATTGCTGCAGGGACGAATGTCCCTTTCGGAACCCGAATTGCTCGTTAGGTATTATACCTTTGCTGTCGGTAAAGTCATTTAGTGCGGAAAGAATGACCTTTTCGGCTATCTTGGAGAGATTATTTAGAAGGCATCAGAAGAGAGGTTCGCGCCTCTCTTCTTCGGAATAACTGCTAAATTAGCGTGCCTCCATGAAGCGGGAAAATATTGCAAACGCAGAATGGAATTCACGATATTCGTGATTTCTGCGATTTGCTTACTATGGAGCTTTCGGAGCTGCTTGACGGTGATACCGTCGCAGCCCGGAGCTTTGTTTGGGGCAAAACTACGAATGATAACCACTACTGACTTTGGAGAAATCAGGTAATCCTGCAGATACGAAAGCTCAGGCTTGTCGGAAAGCCGCGCGTAAGCGCGGTCGACTGCCCGTTCTTCCGCCTGCGCCTCGGTCAGCCTCGGACTGGTCATCTGGAGTCTAAAAGACTCCGCCAGCATTTCAGCTTTTTCCAAGTCGGAGACGGCGAAAGAAACGCCATCATCCGACTTCAAGGGGGGAATGTCCCGTCGGGACTTCCCCACCAAGGACCTTGCCAGACGCCAGATCTGCCTCGGATTTGACGTGTCGACAGAGAAAAGAAGTGAATCCCACTTCTCGTCCCTGTACGACGCCATCGCCTCTCTGGCTTCTCTGATTGCCCGGTTTGCCCGACGTTTATCCTCGGGATCGAGGGTGGATCTGGCCAACCTGACCAGGCAATTTTTCGCCCGGAGCTGGTCAGACCTCCGTCGGGAGGTCAGAAGTTCGCTGAAGCTGGTCGACCGTCGGAAGCTTCGTGGCAAGGCTATAAGCCTCTTGGATATCCCTTGTTAGTTTACCGTCAGCGAGATCGAGCTGCTTCGGGGAAGCAATTAGTGGGATTGGCTCCGTAGAGCGGAGATGGGCTCGGAAAACGTTCCAATCAGTGACTTTAAAAGTCAACTTGAACGGAGCGTTCAAGAGCCGGCCGTCCCCCAGTTCGAGGAGGACAGGAAGATGGTCAGAGTCGAGCTCGTGCAGGACCGACGTGGCAATCGCTCTGGAGGAATTCTTCGTAATGAAGAAGTCTATAACAGATCCCGTGTGTTGCGGGTGGTTATAGGCATAGTGGGTAGCCTCATCAGGAAAGGCGATGAGGCACTCGAGCGATTCGCACACAGTGCTTAGGGTGCTACCACGATCGTTCGTGGTTCTGCAACCCCAGCGAGTGTTGTGTGCGTTGAAATGGCCGCCGATAATGATGGCGGCATCGGTGTCAAAGATTTTGGAGTAATCAGCCGGAATCAAAGGTTCACCGAAACGCTGATACACGGAATATAAAATGATAGGTCGGTCCTTGAGCATGACAGAAATGGCAGTGGCTTCCAGAGTGGAAAGCTCAGGTTTAGGAAGTCTGAAATGCCGGATGTTCCTTTTGATAAGAATCAACGTGCCGCCACCACGGCAGTCGATTCTGTCATCCCTGTGAACTTTATAGTTCGAGATGCTGAAACGGATGGAGGGTTTAAGAAATGTCTCCTGAATTAGGATGACATCGATATTGTGTGCCGAAAGTACGTGAGCAAGTTCCTCCTTCTTGTCTCGTACGGAGTTGGCATTCCATGAAATTATTTTTAGGGAGTCCGGTTTAACGGACATTGTTGGGGAAGGCAGATGTTAATTGGGCCATTACTAGGCTCATAATCTGCTGTGTTAAAAGGTTAACTATCTGACTTACGTCAGATTGAACGTTAACTTGGGGTTGGGGTTGCGCTTGGCGCTGAGATCCCCACACGAAGGTGGATGTGAGGATTTTCGCGGGCTTTGGCTGTGGAGCAGCCTTTTGGGCGCGCTGCGAGGGCAAAGCCTTCGCAGTACGGGGCGCGGGACGGGCCGAACAGTTACGATAACTGGCGGTGTGATCACCGCCGCAGTTAACACACTTGGCCGGAGAGTCTTTCGGTTTTGGGCAGTGCCTGGACCTGTGGTCGGTAGAGCACTTTACACATTTAGGGGGGGCATGGCACTTGCGTGCCGTATGACCAAATTATTGGCAGTTGAAACACTGACCAACTTGGTTCGAGGGTTTTTGAGTCTGGACTCGGATGTGCTGGTCCAGAAAATACTTCGTGTTAGTGATGCCTTTTTCGGTCTTAGGCACCGTGATTTGAACAATGGCCAGAGGGCTTTTCTTGTTCTGCCAACGTTGGACGTTGGTTGGATGATAGCCCAAAGACTCGAGCTCAGCTTTGACGTCCTCGATGGAGATGCTCTCGAGGACGCCACGGAAAAGAACGCGAAGATTGCGTTCATCAGGGGTGGTGTACGAATGGTACGGATATTTTCGATCATCTAGGAATTTAGTAAATTCCCGATGATCGTTGAAAGTGGATGGCTGGAATGAAACCCCTTTGGGTTTCGTGGTAGAAATGCCATGGTTAATGTTCAGATGGTTGGTACAGCCGAACCACTTGTTGGAATGCCGCCTTGTCGTGTAAAACGATCGGCGGCACTCGGTATTTTCTCGCTGGCTGGTCAGAATTTTCGACGGAAGATGCCGGTTTCTGACTGGTTTTTAGGCTAGCCTTCAGGCTCCTGCCTATATACGATCAGTTACGCCCGAAACGGGTCCGAATTTTATTGTTATGGGATTCTAGCTATCCCAGGAAGTGTCAGAATTCCCCCTTTCTTTTGCGGGGCATAGTCTGACATTACTTAAAATTAGGGTTTACTACAAAGTCCAGAGAAACTTTGTGAAGGTTAACTTGATAATGAAAAACTGTCTCCATCGGAAGTGGGAAACTAGTCACGCCCAATGCCGGGCCGACGACCAGCGGGCGTCGTCGGTCCGCCATTTGGTGCGGGATAGCGGGTCGGTGGGGGTACGGCGGGTTTGCGGGACTTGTTAACAGCGGTCCCACGAGGTTTTCTCTTCGAAAGCCTTGCGGCTTTCTCGGAGATACCTCCATCTGGTCTCTTGCAGCAACCTAGAAAGTTCGCTGTATGCGCACCTCCACAGTTTCAGCAAGTTGGTGTGTCATTTCGATCCTTCTTACACTCCTTTGTGGAGTGATCGCCCGTGCATTTAACACAGGCCGGATCGGCATGACACTTTCTCGCCGTATGGCCGAATTTTTGGCAGTTGAAACACTGCACTACTCGGCCATTCGATCGCTGAGTTTGGATTTTAATGTCCTGTCCGAAGAAGGACTTTATGTCGTATATCCCCTTATCTTCCCTGGGGACAACAACTTGGACAATGGCCATTGGAGAGCCATCTTTCCCTGATTTTTTCCACCTTTCCACATGGATCGGATGGAAGCCCATGACTTTTAGTTCGTTCGTTATCTCAGAGACTGGAATCGTCTCCAAGACTCCCCTGATCAGTACGCGAAGATTGCGTTCATCAGGGAAGCAGAACGAGTGGAACTTAATGTTCCCTTCCTCGAGCAGCGCAGAAACTGCTCGGTAGTCGTCAGAAGTCTGGGGGGTCTTCCGGCTTCGTGACCGACCTTGTGAACAAGATACCACGTTCCTTGCAGGTTTTCATTACCTGTAGGAACGCTTCCTTGTCTCTCAGCACGATTGGTGGGACTTTACCAGTCCTCTTTGGGATCGGAAGCTCGGCTTCCTGATCAACCAAAGTTTGTGGAACCTCCGCAGGAGGTTCCGGTTTCCTGAAGGTTGGTTTGTCAGAAACAGGAGACTCAGTTGCTGGTTTTTTAAGAGGAGGAGAACCCTCTTTCACCTGCAACGAGCTCCGTTTCCTTTTCCTCAATTTGTTCTTTGAGACTACCTTCTGGTAGTCTCCGGATTCGGGGGCCGAAGAATGGCCCCCTTCGTCCAGCGTGTCCATCGCGGCACTCGCGATCGCGTCGTCGTCCGAATCTAGGTTCTTTTCCGGCACCTTTTCTTCGCTCTTTCTTTTCTTCTTCTCCAGGCATGTCTGCAGTCTCTGGTTTTCCTTATTCAGCGCCTTCAGGTCGCCGACGTGGTCGATCATCTTTTTCCGGAGGTCGTCGTTTTCGTCGCCCGCCATCTGGTTCATCTCGAGCGCATACCGGTACTGATTCTCGAGATCAGTAATGCGCTTATCTTTATCATCGAGCGCGCGTTTTGAGGCCTTGTAGGCCTCTTCGGTGATGGCAAAACCCTTTGGGTTCGCCATCACTACTGCCCGCCCGTTTACTACTAAGCCGACCACGTGTCGCGGAGCGCGCTAGAAGAGATGTTCACTCTTCAACGTCTCGGCCCGAACTCTTTTTGTTTTTCATCGAGTGATTGCAGAAGAACCTTTATATCCTCTTCAAGTAACAGAGTGGTGTACATTATGGGCTGGGGAGGGGGTTAGAGTGCCATTTTTTCATCAGAATGACGATGGTGAAACGATAAATGTTAATGGCGGTAGCGTTCGCCAATGATAAAAAACTTTTTATGGTCCCAATTAGATAATATGCACCTTAATAGTATGTTCTTTCAACAAGTTGGCGCCATGTGTCATACGGCGAGTGAAACTTATGGATTTGTTAAGGACATGTTTTCCTGATCGAGTCATTTCTTGAAATAGTGATATTCAGTGGTCTGCCAGATCATGCGATCTAACCCCCGTCGACTTTTCTTTTGGGGCTTTCTCAAAGACAAAGTACATTTTAATAATCCGCAGACGATTAATTAATTAACCTGAAACGAAACATGCGTTGTGAATTGAATCACAAATGTGCCAAATTTTTGTTGACAATTTTACACAAAGAATGATCATTTGTTGAAACAGCCGAGGGAGATATTTGGAGTATATTATTTTTAAAACACCACCATGTCACTACTTTTTACCCAGCAGTCTACCTGTATGATTTTAAATAAAATTTTTTACTTTTAAAATCTATCTAAAACACATTATTTAGATAGAAAATTCAGTAATGGATTGCCATTCCATGTAAATTGACATATTTGGTAATCATCTTGGCATATTTCTTATAATGTACTCATCATTAGACTCATGAGGGGAATTAATTCCAAGCTGCTTGTACAGCAACCTATAGAGTTTATCAACCTTCGACCAATCAAATCTGTTTCCTTTAGACTTATCAAATCCTAGACATAATCAGTGGGTGGGCAATTGATCGGGCCAGCCCTAGATGAAAGGGAGAATATTGATGTTAACGTCTTGGAAAAATCATAAAATAACCGCTAGTGTAGTTACCATGCAATTTAATACATTTATGCCAACAATGTTTTAACTATTTATTGTCCTCAGTAAATGTAGTTTGTCTAACTCTGAAAAATTAGCGGCTGTTGATCTCTTTCTTTTTGACAAAATGTGAACATTTATTCTGAATAGCAATTGATACAATAATGTATAGTAATACCCATAAATAATGGTACTGCTTTCTGCCAGGTAGTCTATGAGAACCGCACTCTACAAGAATCCCATGAAACCGTAGCCATGGATTTTTCTGCAAATGGTTTTGACTTTCTTTGGTGTACTTTTACCTTCTTCTACCCTGCTGTTTTGTCTCTGGCATGAAATGCTTAACCCTAGAATAGTAATACTACGCCTATTTGATGTGTTAATTTATAAAAAAAACTTTGCCGCTGCCAGTGGGCTGTTGGCTTCTAGTTCCCCCTCCACTAGTCCCTCCCCCAGCTATTCAACTAGTAGTGAAAGAGATCAGTTGCTGGGCAGCCGACATCCAGATAAGATGAGTCGTGTATTATTTCCTAGCACATCAATTTGACGTTGTTACCTTTACACGTAAATTTTACTATGTCGATTTGACGTGTTATGAAAGATAGAATTTCAAATACAATTCGGACTGCTCTGTCTCGATTGTTACTGTAATGTCATGTAACTGATTGTCATGTAACAATGGGGCGGCTGCTCAGCCCACACAGGTTACAAGTACAGTCGCTACTTTAAAATCTTCAAAAAAGTACTACGTTTTTTGCAATTGGAGAAAGAAAAGGATGAGCACAGTTATTTGCTTCAAATGCAGGCGATGCATTTGTGAAGAACACACCCTAAAAATATGTAGCAATTGCTACAAATCGTTAATACCAAACAATCGAATGAAAAACTGATATAGTGTATTCAGATTGTATAATTTTAAGTTGTTGTCACTTCCTTACATTTAAAATGACTGAAAGATAAATAATATTTTATTTTCCTTATGTATTTTACCTTAAAAACTCATTCAATTCCTATTGAAATATGATCAAAATTTAAAACTAAGATTGTTTATTGACCATTATTATTATTTATAATAACAATATTGTTATTGTTATTTTATTCCAATTGCATTGCATTCAAATTTATATTTTAATAAACGTTTTTTATTCTAAACTCGAAGAGATTTACTACTAAACACCAAATCACTTTTTGAAACTTCTCGATGCACGTTTTACTGACCATATTAGCATCACCAAAAGATGATTTAATCACAATTTTAAATTAAATCTCTTGATGATGCTAACATGGGTAGCGAAATGTGCGTCGATAAATTTCAAAAATTGATTTGGTAATTAATAGTAAATCTCTTCGAGTTTAGTGTTTCACACCGAAGGTTCCAATAGAAGATTTTTTTGTTTTCTAATATAATTTTGTTTAATTAAAAGCATGAATTACTACAAGGGAAGTAGGATAAAAAAAAAACTTGCCCAAAATGGCGTGTTTTTACTGATAGGCCGTGTTTGACCATCTGTTAACAAACACGCACCCACGAAGCAGAAAGATTTTACATATCCAAAATGTTATGTAAAATGTAGTAGGCGCCAACTATCAAGATGTTTACAAAATTAGCACGCAAGCGCTATCTTTAGTCGCCGATCGTTTAATACAACGTTGTGGATTTTTGTTCATCGAAGTGATTTTTGTGCATCTCGAGCATTCATAATCTTCAATGAGAGATTTAGGGAAAGTATGTACAAAATGAAATAAGATTTTGTTTTTGTACCATAAAAGTTTTATAAGATAGAATTCTGTTTTCCCTATAATCATCTTCGATTTATAATCTGCTATAATCATCAGTCTTGAACAGAAATTTTGACACAAAAATCAAATATAAACGTTTCATTTTTTTTTTGACGAAAAGTTTATTATTAGTGTATTATTTATTTAAAATAAATTCCACTTGAACAAATACAACACAGGGAGTCATCATAAAATTTTATGAAGTACTTCTATTATTCACTATAATTTATTATCATGTAAATTATCATTATATGACAAGTGCTTCTCTTGCATCAAGGTAAGATTTGATTAGTTTTAAATAAATGGGTTAATGTAAGTCATTTATGCAGCCAACATATTTCGAGCTTTATAATAACATATACAGTAATCTAATTTATTTCTGTTTTAATATAAGCATTTATTTATCAAGCACAATTATCAAAACTTTTTTATGCATATAAATTTGTTAGTTATAAACTTTTTTACAATATTGGTCCTTCGTCAAATTTTAAGATTAAAATGAATGCGAACTAGTTTGTTATTCTGCATAAATCTACACTTGAAATATAATTTACTTAATAAAATAGAGAAAAAAGCGTTCTTGGCCTAATAACGATTAGCCGATATATCTATTTTTCTCGATTTTTATTACGAAGTTCGTTCGAAAAGTTCTCGGCCTGACACAAATATGACCAAATGACTATTAAATTTGTTATATGGTGTGTTACACTGTTTCAGACTCATGAGTTTAGTGTTTTTGACAATTATAGTTCTTTAATAATATTTATGAATTCCGCAGTTGGTTTCTTGTGAAACATCTTTTTTATATTTGGTTTTTTAAAGAATAAACTTAATATTTCTTCTTTGAACTTAAATAGGTACTTTATAAGTAATCAAATAATAACATGACGTTTTTAAAACAAAATAACTAAAACACTCTTTAGACGAAAACAGAATATTAAATATGTTTACGATATTGTGTGGAAAAAATGACATACAGTATAACGCTGAAAAAGACGAGCTGGGCAAGAATTGTTAACAAGATTCCTTAAGCAAAATAAAAATATCCGTGTGCGAAAGCCATAACTTTTGCAGCAATGGCCCAAGTGTTTAATAAACCACAAATTCAGAGGTTTTTTAAAGCCTATGAAGAATTAATCAATACTTCCAACTACTAGAATTCCACCAGAACAAACTTCCACCTAATAGAATCTATAACGTAGATAAATCTGGACTTTCTACAGTTCAAAATCCCCAGAAAATCTTTGGCAACGACCGAACACATGCGAAGGCAAGTGTAAAAGAAAACGTGCTGCTTATTGTTGATCACGCAAGCCACAAAAACCTTAAATGTTTGTAATATGCCAAACGTAATGACATAGTTATTTTGTGCCTTCGACCAAGTTGCACCGAATGCAGCCACTTGATGTGTGTTTCTTTGAATCGTTTAAAACATATTTTAACCAAGAAATATCGAAGCGGCTGAAAGCTCACTCAGGTCGTACGGTGACACACTTACAGATAGACGGTCTATTCAATCAAGCCTATGGAAAAACTGCAACTGTACAGAACGCATCCAATGGGTTGAGAAGCATAGGTCTCTGGCCTGTTAATACTGATATCTTTCCAGGCCACTTATTTCAGCCAGCAGAAACAACGAATATACCGTGCTAATCCGGAAAGTCAAAGTCAGTCCACCCAGTCTACTCAAAGCACTACTCCAGAATTACCTGGTATAATTGAAAACCTATTGCCTGCTTTCATGGATACTCGAATGCTTTCTAAAACTTCAACAGCAACCAACACCAGTGACGAAATACCTAGCGCTTCTCAAGATTCTTTGCCTGCTCTGTTAGAAACTCTAATGCCTCTTCCAAAAGGAAAATTTGTTAGGGGTCAAGGGAAAAGAAAACCTGAGAATCGCAATTCTTTCTTACTATCAGTCAATTAAAAATACCACTAAAAAAAGAAAACGTAAAGTAACTAAAGCTCTTTTTGATCATTAAAAAAAAACGTGCACTTTGTCACTGAAGAGAAAAGTACTTAATTAAGCCGGTATTTCATTGATCAGCCTCAGGCGTTTTATTCTGCCATTATAGCGGCGTAACGATGTAGGTAACAATATGGCAAAAAATCGTAAATAATAATATATGATATTATTAACAAAAGAAGAATTTTATTACATTTTAATTTAAACACACTTTTCCAACCCAATACAAGGAAGCAGTCAGTATAGAGGAAAACCTGAATGTGTAATAAAACATAGTTATTATCAGATTGTTTTGATTCGTGTCATGTGAAATTTAAAGGAACAGGAAGCTTGAAATTGTTTTGAAATATGTTTATAATACAACAATTTTTATCCACAATGGATTATATTTTCTTATTCATATAATTCAAAGTACTTATTATATAATAAAATACGAAAGGAAAAAAACACAAATCAAGAGAAATGTTCACCGTTATAGGTTGTGAATTGCAATAAGTAGAGTAGAAACAGCCTTACTCATAAAATACTTTCATTAAAAAAAACAATGTTCATCGCGATATCTACGTACTAACCAAACATTCATAAAAAGTACTGATAGAGAAACAATAATATTAATTTAATACAATTACAACAATAGTTTGTTTTATCATGTTAGCAATTAGTGGTATTGTTTTATTATCAGTTATTTGAAATGTACTACTTATAGTTTCATAAGTGTATTATTAAGGATACCAGAAGTAATGTCGTTTTTTGATACTAAACAAAATGTACAGTATTAAATTGTATTTTATTGTATTGTACTATATTTAAGAGTTAATACAGTTTAATCTATTATACAATATAATCTATATCGTCATTGATGCCCGTGCATCTCGTTGACAAAGTTTCTATTCCATTTTTGTAAAATGAGGGTGATTTTGAAGTAAAATATTCTTCTAGTGAAGTTCTGATAGCTGTCCCAGTAGGATTATTTTTTTCATGAAGAAGTTGTTCCATAGATCTGAAAAGATAATAATCTGATGATACATCAGGAGAATATGGTAGGTGATAAAGTACTTCCCAGTCTAACTCTTTGATTTTTTTCTTGGATAACAATTCAATCAGAATAACAATTTTTCGATTAATCAATCAAAAATATTTTTGAATCAAAGCCATGTTTAGTCTGTCGAGTTGAACACAATAATATTTAGTACTTATAGTTTCTTTAGGATTCAGAACCACATAGTTAATAACTTCTGTAAAATCCAACATTACGGGCCGTAACACTTTCCTATAGTAAAGAAATGATTTTGAAGTGGGCAAAGGTGGTTATTCTGGTATTAAACAATATTTTTTCTTGTGTTGAAACCTATATAGAATCCAGTTTTCATCTCCAATAACAATTTGTTGAAGCATATCTGCTTAATCTTGGCAAAAGTACATTGCAGTTAAGTAGAGTTTTAGGGTTAGAGGTGCATCAGCAACTGAGAAGGCTATTTAGCCCCTGGAGCTATAGCTTAACGTGAGTTCTGAACCACGGTCATCGTCTACCGAAAACCCTGGTCAGCATCCCCTTCGGGCTAACAACCCTTGCTTTTGTGCTTAACCGTAAAAATCTCGACTGGCGGGTGATTCCTTGTCAGATTTTACACTATTACCTAGAAACATTTACAAGAATTATAAAAAAACATTTCCTACTAGTATGGGAATCGAACCCGCTCCACGCTAAACTGCCGCATCGTCAGACTGATGCCTTATACACCACGTCTGACGCTGCGCAGCAGCGTATGCGCTGCAGTTGGTTACACACTGATTTTATTTTAAACTGAAAGTTGATGTGGCACCCACATTTCTTCTCTTTTCACTTTGTTCAGATTAGTTTATTCATAAATGTAATATATAGATACACTCTTTAGCATTTTGCCAAAATTCAATTTCAGCTAATACCAGATCCTTATCAAACTTAATAGTACTTCCATTTACAATTTTTTACCAATTTTTTTTTAGGCACCAAAATAAACAGCAATAATGACATTAGTGGCTTTGTTATGCTTTCGAAACATATTAAGTATTAAATGTCTAATCTGAAACTTATCCAAACTTTGCTGTTCCATTCTGATACGGTTCATCTAATTTAAAAAAAAAAATATAATGAGCACACTAAACATCACTATATTTAACTAGAATATAGTTTGTGTTACGTTGATTAAATTATTGTCAGTAGATACGACATTACTGATGGGTACTTCTACTACTTTACCACTATTCTGATGGCAATACATTCGTGGATTTATGAATTTATTTTTGCCGCATGAACTTGTTTTCTCTCGGTCACACTTATCTGCTTATTCGTTTGGTAGCCAAACGGTGGCCAAAAAGGGGGGGGGGGGGGGTTAGTTTGAAGTAAATAAAACAACAAAAATATACTTACATGAAATTTAATATTTATATATTCATCGGAAAAATTACGACATATTTATAAAGTTCTTAACTTGGTTAAATTAAATGGTTAAATTAATTTCGTTCCTCTGCGTTAAATCTAAAACCATTAAAGAAGAAATCTTCTGCTTTTTCTTTTAAATATATCCACTACTTCATCTGCATGAATTTCTGTTCCATAGTGAATGTTCATGAGAGCCAAACCATTAAGTCTGTTTTCACTTGTAGTGTTTCGTAAATAGTTTTTCAGTCTCCTTAGGCTCGAGAAAGACCTTTCTGGAGTAGCAGTGTATACAGGAATGGTAGCCAAGATTTGTAGTAATGTGCAAATATTAGGATAAAGGTTTTTTAGCGCATATATCTAAGCATTCCAAACTAGATTTCAGGGTAGGCGAGATACTTGTCATCACTGTTTTCCATACTTGAAGTTCTGCTTTAACCACTGATATGTTATTTTCGGGAAGCAGTGACGAGTACATGGAAATTGCTTCTTCAATTTCAGAACTGGCAGTAAAATTTGAAGGTAGCACACCAGATAATGCTGATACTACTTTAAGATGTTTGGTAAACCTTTCAACCAATTGTTGAATTGTATGATCAAGAAATGGAATGAACAAATTAATTTTGTAATACGTGCATACATCCAATGCAGGAATGTTCGGTCTATTTAATTGTCTTTCGACGACGCGTGGCATTCGCAGTATACCACCATTTTCTTCCAGTAAAACCTTTGCGTCTTCATAGAGATGAAGATATTCGACGTCAGTGTTGTTTCTCAGGATTTGTAAGACATTAATAACATCATCTACATGTTTGAATGCCGTGATAAGATCGATGTCAATTGTCTGTAATTGTTTTGATAGCGACAATGTATAGCTCATAACTTTTTGAAGAATCACTTAATACATTACAAAATCCGAAGATCGAAGCGAACTTAGCAATTGGGCGGCTTGTTGCTATGTTTCCTTATTGTGATTAAATTGGAGTTCTTCGAGAGCATTCACAATCGCTGAATACATTTTCCTGAATCTTATAATAGCTTCATGTTTATGGACCATGTATTTCACACATTGAGAGCAAGCTTTTTTGATTACCGACGGGTAGTAGCTCTTGAATTTTTTCTTTCAACAAAGCAGTGTGTTGAGCAGAATGTCGAAAGTAGGAACCAACAGACTGCACAATCCCAATGCAATTTCGGACATTTGCTAATGAACATGCATCAGCAATAGCAAGGTTGAGAGAGTGTGCAGCTGTGTACATAAAGAGCAAGAGGACATTCTCGGCGAACATAAGCTTGGGCACCGTGCAAATACCCACTCATAGCTGCAGCCCCATCGTAACCTTGACCAACCACATGAGAAAATTCAAGTCCATGCTTTTTCAGAGCTGTAATAATAAGATTTGCGAGACCGGATCCTGAAACATCGACAGTTGGAATGTACTCAAGGAACATCTCTTTAAGTATATGGTGTTTATTATCTGTAAAATCAACATATCGAAGACATAACGAGACTTGTTCTACACATCCGATGTCGGTGGTTTCGTCAGCCAGAATCGCAAATATTTTGGCTTTCTTTACTTCTTCAATTATTTTATGTTGAATTAATTCACCACAAATGTCAATTATTTCGTTTTGGATCTGAGGGCTTGTGTACAGGGCATTCTTCTGTGAAGTATTCAAATGCTCAGCCAGATCTTTATCTCCAGACTCAGCCGCAACAGGGCTCTAAAATTACCATCATTCTGTAGTGGTTGTTCAGGTTCTGGTGATTCTGGTGTAATTTGTATACGCCCCGAATCGATTTTACCTCTCAAGGAGATGCCTTGTTTGCCGCAAAAAATTATTGCTTTTACGATAGGGAGTAGTTTCTTTCGATTCTCGTCTTGTTGTCTCTTTCAGAAGACAGCTGTTCAGTGACCGAAAAAGCCTGCGAAGACATTACTTTTAGAAAGTTACCTGCCAGTTCTGAATTTCGCTTGTGGTATCTCGATTTCGCATGAGCTTCAAATATTTCTAGGGCATTTTTCCACTTACAAAAAGGTTCGGTTACCAACTGGCCGGTCCTTTGATGACCGCCTTTACCTTCATCAAGCGAACGTCCCATTACCACGCAAACTCTGCAGTATGCTCCATTTTAATATTCCGAATATGACAACCAGGGGAATCTCTCCAATCATTTCAATTGAAAGCGCAAGTTTCGTTTTGTGAAAATGGGAAACTTATAATTTCTGGGTGGGTTCCATGGCGTTTTTAAAATTTGGATTTCAAAATATTCATCCAAGATTTTTTCTTGATTCGCGTAAAAACCAACATCCAACTTAGCTACAGTTGTAAAAGATGAGGTAACAGGCAAGCTGGCCTGTTGCAGACTAGATGTGGATTCGGCAGTTGAAGGTATCGAACAGGGCACCAGCGACATGGCATCGATTTCGACATTCAGTATTGTGACTGAGGTCGAGGTCGAGGGCCCGCTTGTCATCACAGTCTTATCAGCATGCAAGATCGCTGAAGCTTTGATAGCTAAATCCAAATTTGTTTCTTTATTAGAAACCCCTTGACTACACCACTTTTTCCAGTAGTACATACCTTTAAGTTTATCACCCTTCCTTTTTTTCCCCTCCATTTTTCGACAGTAATAATAATTCACGTATCTATCCTCACAAGGTCACCGAATAACACTGTACTTAAATTACTCACTTACACGGTACACTTAATTCTCTTCACTATTCGTTCACCACTTTTCACTTATATTCGCTTCGAGTTCGCATGGAACTACGGAATACTGCCGTAAGCACGGTCACGAGCCGCTTATATAGCAGCCCAGTAGTAGCCGTCCAGAAACTACCACAAACTTACACAAAGCTCCGCTCATTCCGACCGAGGGGCGTGGCGAATAATCCAGAAACAACGCAAAGTTTCCATACGATACAAAATAGTTCGACTACTCGACAAGAGATAGCGTTACTGTGCACAACGTCCACTAGTTCGGATATATATTCAATACAAATGTAATAATTTAACTCTCTTCACTCCTCGTATTTTTTCGGTATAATATTAGGTAATATTTGGCTTGAACCCCCAACCCCCCCTGGCTACGCCCGTGGTTTTTTCTTATTGGCATTGTTGAACTTACTTCTTCAAATCTATATGTTTAATTTTCAATAACAGAAGAGTGTTACCAAAAAAAAAAAAAATCAAAATAAAAAAAAAACGATAATAGCTAAAGTGAGGGCAGTAACAGCAGGCAATACAAAAGGTTTGTTTTCAAGATTATAAAACAAATTTGGATAAACACATTGTTAGCATCCTATTGGTTTGGTTTTTTTGAATCATATAATACATTTTAGTTATTAAAGTTCGAAGAATATTTTGATTTTCCATGTAAGATTTTTTAAATAGAATTGATAGAACACATTTACTACTATTGTCAGAACGTTGTGTTATCTGAATTATTTAGATATATTTCGCTTCATTTATTTGAAATAGCAGAACCAATAAAATATCACTATCCTTTTCTCATTTTCTTAAAATATCACATTACTCCTTTCTTAAAATAACCACCTGCACTTTTTAAAAGACACTTCTAATTATTTTAAATATATAAAGTATACTTAACTAAAAAATAATATAATATAATAATTAATAAATAAAATAAAATAATATATATATATATATATATATATATATATATATATATATATATATATATATATATATATATATATATATAACCACATGATCAAAAGTATCCCATCAAACGACGATATCAATAACGATATATACCAAACAATTAATAATACCTTGTACTAAGATTTGTTTTTTTTTTCAGTTAATCATAACTGCTGTGACAGCAACTACACTCTCTACAACAGTTCCAACGCTAAGTACGGAAACCACAACGACGGAAAGCAGTGCAGAAACTTTTGATTCGTATGCTGTACGAAATCTTCCTCCTCAGTTGCCTCAAACTATTCAATTACCGAATCCTGAACTTGCCATTCCTTTCTATCCTCCAGAACCAGTAACATATTTGAAGGCTCCCCAATTCATTCCCAATCCTCCACCCAACTACTATCAAGTACCAATTCCATCTGATATACTTACCGCTCCTCCAGAAGAAACATGGAATCCTAGCAACGATCCCGCTCTATATTACGAGTTACCTGCTTCTATTACCAAAGAAGAGTTACCAACAAGATTATTTGCCAAAAAATTCAATCCAGAAATTCATAGTAAAAATAAACCCTTATCTACTATTCCCAAAAAGGAGATAATTTTGGAGCCTATTGACGAAGATCAATACAATCAAAAACAGAAGGACCTTTACAAGGCAGTAGATAGCTTAAACAAGCAAGAAAACAAAAAGAAGATCGAACAAGAAAAGGTACCTGTAAAGCATTCTAAACCAAAAAAAACTGAAAAGACTGACAAACCAAAAAACACTACTTCATCAAAGACGAAACATACCAAATCGACAAAACCTCCCACTCAGAAACCCTCTCCTTCCAAAAATATTACTGAATTGGCTGCTAAAGATTCTACTAACTCTGAAACATCCTTCAAACCAAAAATAAATCATAAACCACATCACAATTCTAACAAGTTCACCAAAGGTCTTCCAACTAAAGTGACTGACTCATTGGGGCTATCGACATACCAGGGTCCTAAGGCAAATCCAGGAGAAAGAGTGCTGTTTCATATGGTGGGGCATGATGGGCCTATGAGTTATAAGTGGGGCTATGACACTGGCAAAGGGTAACTTTGGGTGTTGTGTTAATTTTGTTTTTTTTAAGGAGTGTATTTATCCTCTTATTTTTTTAAAGACATATTTATCCTGTTATTTTTTAAAGACACATTTATAAGTGAAATTTAACCGAATTACGACATTAACAATTTAGCATCAATTTTAAGTGTACAAATAGATTTTAAAAACTTCTGTATACATTGTGGATTTTTGTAAATAGCTTGTCTAATAAAGTAGGTGCTTAACTTCAAGACGCGCGTCTCGCTAACGATGTTAGCATCATCAAGAAATGATTTAATCTCCTGATGAAACTGTGATGAAAATGTCCTGATGAAATTGTAAGATTGAGATTGAATCATCTCCTGAGGAAGCTAACATGGTTAGCGAAACGCGCGTCGAGATGTTTTTTAAAAAGTGATTTGATAAATCTCTTCGAGTTTAGTGATTCACACCAAAGGTTCCAATAGAAAAATGGAACTATTGTATAAATTCGATTGTTTCGATTTTAACGATTTCAAGGAATATGTTACGTTTTAACATAATTTACCTAGGGCATTTTAAAAACGGTGACAATGAGTGATTAAAGTTGTCGATAGTATTCATAACACAATGTTATTTTTTATGTTGAAAACAATAGGAATCTGTTTTACCATTTTTAAAGCCACATAAAAATTAGTTATGTAATTGTTAAATTTCATTTATAAGATTGGAAAAATAGAAACAACAGAATTCAAAAATAAAATAAAAAAGCCAATAAAATTATATTTTATAGAGGATAAGCACATCGCCTTAAATATATACGAACTGTCTATTAGTAAAGCCATTTACTAATTGTGTAAAAATGCATCGAAGGAAAATGTTGGGTTAATTATCTGATTTAATAGACAGGATGTATTTTGCAGTTTTTTCCTAAATTTTTCTATATTAATCAGTTTTAATTCTACTAATTTATCACGTTTATATATTTTGTGACCTAAAATGCACATCATTCAGTAAAACTACATATTTATAAATACATTTTGTATAAATTCTTACGGTGTTGAGAATAACAAATAATAAACTGTTCATTAAAAAAAATCTTTTACAAAGAAAATTCTGAAATTCACTTTGCTACTCCACGTAAATGAAGACATTCGCTAGGACGTACTTTTAATGAGCAATTCCAAATTTATTGGGGTACAAGAAGTGTACCAACCCTCCAATCTATCATATCCCCAACAAGTTCACTGGTCGAGAGACATGATATTCGCACAGATTTAAGGGATATTGATATTGGTATTTTTTATACTTATTAGAATGTAGCGTTATTTCCTTATCAAATGGTATGGTAAAGCATATAAACATATTGCCATGATCAAATAGTAAGGTGGCTTTCGTTTTCAAAACTTACGTGCTTTACATATCGATTCAACTGCTTGTTTTTTTTTAAGTTGATATGACTGTCCTTGATATCTGATAGAAATTGCATATCATTTTGCGTGTTAAGTTAGAATCTATAGCGTCTTTTATAATTGTTAAAAGTAATTGCCAGCTATTTATTAAAAATGATTCTTTTATCGAATAAAGAATTTGCTCTAAATTTTATCTAAAAAATCCAATTTCTTAAGCTGGTATATTAAAATAGTTAAGAAAATGTTTTGAGGATGAATCAGTGGCGGCTCGTAAGGGAGGGCGTTGGGGCGCTGCCCCTCCAGCATTTATCACAATAAACAATTTTTCAGAGCAAAACACACTATTTTATTTCCGTTCAGTTTCTTTTTTAACTCATTTTCCTGGTTCACCTCCTGTATAGCGTTTCAATAACACGAAAAGTAAAAAGGAGGAAGAGGAAAGCAAAAAAAGTCTTCAGCAGCACTATTTTTTCTACGCTAAACTTTTTTCTTCTACGCCTCCCACTTGAGCCCTATTGGGATGAAGTTATGTTAAAAGAAAGAATACAAGTGGTACAAGGACTTTAATGATGGCAGAGAAGCAGTTAAAGATGAATCGTATCTACAAAAATATTTCACGTCATCCTCGGTTAATGAAACTACGTCACGAATGCCATTTTGAGACCACAGAATCAATTCAAGGCAGTTCGTTAATCGCTTTAAAGGAAATACCATAAGTCGAGTATGAAAACTTCTTTGAAGGCTAGAAAAAACGTTGGAATGAATGTGACTGCAATGAGAGGGAATTACTTTGAAAGGGATAAAATAAATTCGGATGAATTAAAATATACTTCGTATTTTATTTCAAGTCGCCTTATTTTATAGTAGTACAAAATGATGAATCTACTTCAAATAATGAATCTTCTAGAAAGTATTGTCATATTTTCTAGAACAATCTCATTCCTTTTCTATTGTAGATTTACTCATCTACACAACCGTGAGTCCATAAGCAAATATGAGATCTGTCTGAAAAAAAACCATTGTTTAATTTTTTGTTCCATTTTTTTTTTCAATACGTTCGCAGGCTACACCATTCCAGTGATATTAACCCCGGACAATAGAAAATGTGCCCAAACAAATGAATGCAATGATACATCTAACGTATTGTCATCTTCAAGCATGTATCTGCCAAAAACCAGTTCTCATTGTGCTTGAGGTATTATGTCAGTCTCTCAATTCACTACTGAAGGAAGTAATCTCAATTACATTGGAACTAGTCTTTCCAGCAATGGACTTATGTATAATAATTTTTCTTTCTCCTAGAAATCTGGTAAAAAAAATTCTCCTCGTGGAATTCAACGACAGAATGCTTTTTGAAAATCCTTTGATTGACAATAATTTGATTGCCTTCGAATTAATTTTTTTCTTCACATTTGATTGTAACGATATAAAAGATTTTTTTCTGTGAACTACCAAAAACGAGGTAAGGTTTATAAATTTAAACCTTCCATTCTGAGTTTTATATAATTTATTTTTATTAAGCACATGTACAAAATTATCCTACAAATAGTTTTTACTGAGTGAGTGATATGTTATTTTTATCACACAGTCTATTTAAAATTTCATGCATTTTTGACAGACATCATTTCAATCACATAAATCATGATGCATCGTTTACTAAATTTTTACACACATTACAAACATTTTTTTACACAAATGTATTTAAAAAAAAAATGTGCAAATTTGATAGCATTTTTAATTATATCACTATATTCGTTTGGCAAATAAGCTATTTCGGATTAACTCATATTTTTGATAATATTTTTTTTACATAGCAGCATTTTACAGCGTTTTACATAGCAGCAAAAACGAAAAAAACATGCATTTACGTAATATTTTGCTCTACTAAAAATTAGGGAATCTAAAATGACAGCGGATAGAAATAATTTACTAAGGCAAGCTATGTTCTGTAGTTTTCGATGTTAGGAATTCATTGAATTAATATTCTTAATGTTCTCGATGATGCTTCCAATAAAAAAAAACTTATGATAATTGTTGAAGCAGATATTACTACACTTAATATATCCGATACAAGGGTAGAAAATGATTTGCGTTACCCTAACATTTGACCACTTTCATATCCATCTGCGATTTGTCACCAGAACGTAAAGAAATCGGCATTTTTGGAGTAGATGCTTATAGAAGATGAAAAATGGATTGTAAGTGGATAACATAGTGCGAAACAAATCGTAGATACATCAAGCTGTCACAAATAACCTCGAAAGTATTGCAAGAAAGATCATTTAGAAAGATTGAACAGAAATCCATATACTAGGTGTGGTGGTTAACAATTCTTTATTTTTTTAACAGATGGCGGTGGAAACAAAGGTTGGTTCACAATTTAATCTGTTGTCATTTTTTTGCTACGATAATACCTTTCAAAACGCCATTGATATTTAAACGATCTCGAGTTAGAGTCATATTTTTTTCGTGTGGTAATATCGAGTTTGCAGCCAAATAAAGAGCAATTGCGGCACGTACTGATGTTATTGTTCTATCAAAAGAAAATCGCGAGTGAAAGCCATCCTATACTTCTGGAAACTTACGGTGACAATGTCCCAACGCAAGACGCTTGTGGGCATTTGTTTAGATGATTTAAAAATGTTGATTTCGATTTGAAAGACAAAGAACTCCCAGGTCAACCGACAAAAATTGAAGATGCCGAGTTGCAAGCATTGTTGGAAGAAGACGATATGCAATCTCAATAACAAATGGTAAAGAGGTTAAATGTTGGTCGCTGAACCATTTGCGATTGGCTGCATGCCATGGGAAAGATCCAGAAAGCAGAAAAATGGCTACCAAAATGTAATACCATCAGCTCAACGACAGACAGATGGAATAGCGAAAAACAACTTTTGGGCATCGGATCGTGACTGGAGACGAAAAATGGATATATTTCGAGAACCCAAAATGCAGAAAAATCATAGGTTGACCCAGGGCGACCATCAACACCGACTTATCCGCTTAGAAAGACCGACAACAATCGCTTTAGAAAGAAGAGTGTATTTGGTAGGATCAGAAGGGTGTCGTGTACTTTGAGCTTCTGAAACCAAGTGAAATATTAATGCCATTCACTACCGTCAACAAATGATTAATTTGAACCATGCATTGATCAAAAAGCGACCAGAATGGGTTACAAGACATGGAAAAGTAATTTTGTAGCACGACAACGCCCAATCTAACATAGCGAAAGACCCGCCCTACTCACCAGACTTGACCTCTTCCAACTACCACTTGTGTAATGTCGAAAAATGGCTTGATTGATTAACCAGACCTGATGCCTAGGGTTTTATCATTTTGCTGTTTAAGATAAATCAAATAATTGATAACAAGATATTGATTGTCTATTCAGAATGGATTAAAAACCAATAAACGTACCATACACCTACGTTAACTATATTTATGTTCAGCAGTGAGCAGATGAAGGTTGATTGATGATGATAATGATTTTAATAACCTTAATAAAAGCGAACGAAATTATTTGCCAACTAAATAGAAATACAATATGTGATGATTAATTTTCTATTCACTAGATTAAATGCGTAAAGTATTATTTTTTTTATCATTCGATGTCAAATTCATCATTCAAGTTTTGTAAAGAATTGAGAGAAAATAATAGAGCGGAAATATGCTTTGCCCATCCATTTGGGGGTTATTCGTGTTATTTTGTCAACATGTGATTTTGTATCAGCGTCATTTCTATATCATACCTAAATTTGTCCGATTTGCTTTCGTGTAACTAAAACGAACCTTAAAACGCAATAAGGGCCTTTTAAATGCCTATAAAAAATAAAGCCAGATGTAAAAAGAATGCTGTTAGGAAGAAGTTAAATACTTTATCTTGAAATAATAGAAAATAATAAAAAAAAATAGTCGTCTAAATGTTCTGGAGCTAATGCCGATGAGTTTTATCGTCCTACACCTTGAGTGTCTTATGCACTCCAATTTCTTGGTTTCACTGAACACCCAGCTAATTTTACTGCTCCACAGTCACATTATACAACCAATGTACCAATAATCAAAAATCAAAGAACGACATTACAGCCCAGCAGGCTTTTTACTTATTATTCTTTATAATATTCCTTTGTTCCTTGTTCGATGTTCATCAGATGACTTTCTGCTGCATACTGATTTAAAATACTGTCAGTAAATGCTAATAGTGTAGTCATCTTTATCCATTGACCAAAATTCACAATATTATTGACTCAGTATTATTGATAATATCATTAATAGTAAAGATCCGCTTAATACTTCATTTTTGTTACTTACGCTGCGTGCATCATATATTCTTGAAGTGAATTTTGTTTTTTAGCCGACTGTTTTAAACATTCAAATAATTAATTTCACTAGTGTCAAACATTTCAAAACTGGTATTTTGATAACCTCATAGAGATTATAGTGTTTCAATAAGAGTGTCAGAACTTTGAAACGTAATAGGTGCAAATTTCAACTGCTGTATTCAGTATACTGTGTCAATTCACCATGTGCATCTAGAACAATTGCAGAGTGACCTCCATTTTGGGAAAAAATAATCTTTTCCGACAAAGCGCACTTCTGGCCCCAAGTAATTCAGGAGTTAACTTTTCATCCTCAGAAAGTCACTGCTTTGTGCGACTTTTGGGCTGAAGGAGTTATAGGACATTATTTTTTTGACCGCTATAGGAATATGCTAAACAATGTTTTCTTTCAACAAGGCCTCTCCAGACACTCGATTTATCGCAAGAAAAGTTTCCTTGGCGTGTTATTTCGCCCTTGTATTATTTTGGTGGATCTGGTTTACAGACATAAACCCCGAACAATTTTTGACCTTAAACGAAACAAACATTCAGGCCACCATTGAAAATATTCCACGCGATATATGTGAAAAAGTAATCGAAAATTGTGTCTTCTGAAGGCATTCCATCAGAGGAAACCAAGGGGGGCATTTGAATGACATTTTCAAAACATAATGCCATTATATGTTCAATATAAAATAAAAATTACCGGACTATTATTTATATATAGTTATCATTGTGCCTCATTTTAAAGTTTTGACACTCTTAAAAACTTTCCTTCCTTTTGAATTATATCCAGTATGTTTTCTGCCTGTTCACTATATAGTTTCAAATTAGTAGTACAATATTTGTTATAAGACGAATATTTCGAATTTAAAGATAAACTTTTATGTAATATAAAACAATATACAACTAAAGAGGAAAATTACTTTTTAAAATCTGCCGCCCCTCCAGCATTTATCACAGTAAATAATTTTTCACGTTTACCGACGTTTACCTCCAGCGACCGTACACGAGGTCATCTTATCTCGTCGTTGGCGTTAAATTTTTTGTTGGTTGTCAGAATTCGGGGGTTTAACTGCTTTCTAAAATATGCGATTTGAACGACGATTCCTTGCGACCGAGCGTATCGGTAATTAGTTTTAAACGCTGATTTGACGGGTACGGAGCGTTTGATATATCTCGGGTCGCGCATTTTGTTCGCCTCGCGAATAGTTGCTTTGATTTGGGATTTGCTACGTGTGTACACACTGAGTAGTACTTTAAATAAAAATAATCAACTTTTAATTGCAAACATGAAGGGGTCTAATTTAAAACAGTTAATAATGACTAATTTAAGTTTCAAGGAGAAAGTTGAATTAAAAACTACTTATTCATTCCTTTATTTGTGCAACAAGCAACAACCCATCCTTCATTGTCCTTGTAAGTAGTAGCAATACAAAATTTTTATGTTTTCCTGGTTCACCTCCTGAATAGAGTTGCAATAGCACGAAAAGTAAAAAGGAGGAAAGGGAAAGCAAAAAAAATCCTCAGCAGCACTGTTTTCTTCTACACCCTCCCATTAATATTATTTAGTTAATATTATTTTTCCTGCTGTATAATCCAAGAACACCTTTAAAATGTATGCATGCGTAATCTAATTTTACACTCAATTGCCTCTACCATTTTTTCATAAATTTTAACATTAATTTAAAGAAAACTACTCAAATAAACTAATATGCACGACCTAAAAAATTACATCATTGCATACTCTTTACTTATTTTTCTGGGTATTGATAATCTAAACTTAACAGCTTGATTTACTTTATTTCAATGCACTACATTGACGACTTAACGGACAAATTATATTTATTTCGTTGTTTATCGGATTAATTCACTAAAGCATAAATAATAGAAAGTCGTATCTAAAATTATAACACGTTCAATTTCTTTATAGATCTGTAATTAAAATCTATATGCGTTTCTAATTTATACAAGAATTGAACCAGAACACATTATATGTATTACAGAATAATGTGTACTAGTTTATTTAACTCTACAGAGTTTTTCATCTGAAAATATAAAAAGTAATAACCTCAGAAAGATTTGTTCAAGAATTATCTGTTTAAATAAATTTCAAAACAATTAATATCAGCTGGCAGTAATTTTGCTTTTGGATCGCGTTGGCTTCTATTTGATGGAAATGTTAAATAGAAAAAACTTCCATTTAAAGAAAACTAGTTAGCATTTGACGAAGCTACAATGTTAGCGAAACGCGTCAAATATAAATATAATGAAGTAAAAATTAGATAAGAAAAGTTTTTGATTAAACATCAGTAATTTTGTTGTCAATATGAATACATTCAGTAGGTCGGTTGACCACAAAATCTGCCTGCAGAACAGCACTTCAACTTCTGAAACAACAAAATTACTGCATAAGCAAACTAGTATACTGTAGTCAGGAGGCTATTATAGAACATCGACACCTCAAGCTTTACTTAATAATTCATCTTCATTTTGTAGAAGTAAAGTTCGTTGTCAGTCAACCACTTCTGCGAGGTGTGTAAATAAAGTGATGAGATTGGTGGCATAACATTAGATCTGGTAATACTGTTAGCTTTCCCTTCGGAGGGAAGGTATGCCGACATCTGATGCGTTTTCAGTTTGAACTACTCCTCTAGTCCACTAATGCGTATAGTCTATTGGTGGTCCATAGCAATTCTTTTTGTAAATCGGATTTTTCTAATGCGTTCTGAAGATGAGTGACAACAATTTCAAGTAACGATGTGTTATCAAGTTTCAAGCTTACTCGCAGAGGGGCGGATGCTTTTGCAAAACTTCAACAGTCCTTTGGAAAGAGTGTTTTGTCAAGGGTGTAGGTTTTCAGATGGCTGAAGGCATTGTTTGAAATGAGGTGTATGTATTGTGGTACTACTTTACTGGAACCACATGTCTCAATTGGAAGAACAAGGACTGGAGAATATGCAGTCCTTGTTCTTCCAATTGAGACACAAAAAAGTTTTGAATCACGTGTCTATTAAGTTCACCTTTGACTGTGACAGCATTTTCAGTATCGTTTTCAAAAAAATACAACTTTAATTGGATCTATTGGCATTTGATGAATGTGGCGTGGATTCTCTCCTTCCCAGAAACGACTATTATGGTTATTCACTTGACCATTTAGATGAAAATGATCTGCATCGCTCATTACTAATGTTGCATAAAAATTGTCAATTTGATGGAATTGGTTTGATTGCATTAATGCAATCAAATCATTGATGGCATTAAAATATTCTAGTAGCTTTTTAATGGTTAGTATTCTACTAGCTATTTATTATGAGGTGCCGGAAAATTAGGATGTTTTGGCCTAAATTCACGTTGTGCAACACAACGTGCAATCAGGCGATTTACAATTAATTTTTTACAACAATTTTACTGCGTTCTTTTAGCGTGCATTTATCTATAATAAAACTTGCACGTCTGCACTACGCCAAATTCAAACTGTCACAAATATCATGAAAAAAAATTGATATCGTCACACTTGCTCCACCTAGTATATAGTGTGTTATACACACTGGTTTTGTCGTTGATCGCGTCTACCAATTATAATACTGTTTGGAATTTGATATAATATAATAATATATTTTATGTATGAAAAACATCATTTTGTGTAGTGTTAATTCCTAGATCACAGAGGTCTAGAAATGATCTTATTGATATGCTGTTTTTATACTGCCAAGTTTATATATTGGCTGGTCATTTGTTTTTCAAAAACTAACGATTCTTTTATGTGACACACTTCTACATAATTCTAGTAAAACTTTATAACAAATATTTCTGAAGTAAATAAATTATTTTATAAACCCGTAATTAATAATATCCAGCTCTACAGGCCTAGTGGCCATTGGCTTCGAGTTCTTTCACTCCTCTTTTCCATCTTTTTTGATCCAAAGAATCATTCTTCCAATTCCTGACTTCTACTTTCCGCAAATCATTCATCAGTTCATCCAGCCATTTCTTCCTCGATAGCCCTCTTCTTCTCTTTCCCCTTTCACTTCTCATCAGTATTTTTTTAACCCATCTCATGCCGGGCATCTTCACTATGTGTCTCAGCTATGTAGTTCTCCGCGCTCTCACCACCTGAACAATGTTTGGTTTTTTTTTGTACAGTTTTTCTACTTCTTCTAAATTAATTCCTATAAATTTAAAATTCAATTTTAATTAAAAAATCTAAATTTAAATTTTAAATTAAATTAATTAAACATGTTCTTCTAAATTAATTCTGAATTTTAATTCCTCCAGAACTCCTCGTCAATATTTTACGTTACCTGTTTACTTTCTTCCTATGGGCCTTAGTATTGTTTAGTACACTCTTACTTTTGCTGCTCTTGTTATACTCTTTGTTCTTAAAATATTTGAAAACATTCCTGAGGCTTTGCTTCATTTCGCTAATCGTTTCTCGACTTCTTTCTCTTCATCCCCTTTAGAAGTTACTGCTACTCCTATATATTCAGTTTGTTAAACTTTCTCTGTCGTATATTTTTATATTCTGCACAATCAATGACTAAATTAGGTGACACTCCTCTCCTCTGGTACTATCTTTCATTACCATACATTTGATCTTGATCTCGTTAATTATTAGTTCATATTATCATGCCTTTCTTTCCAACATCTTGAATACACTTACTACCTCTACCTCGGCACAGGCGAAGCATTAGTGTCTGTTTCGATATGCTACTCACATATCGTTCATAATCATTCTACTAATGGAATCATACGCTTTCCGATAATCTATGAACAGCAAATGTAAGCTTAAATTTTGATTATAAGTATTCTGTTAGATCTGTTTCAGGATGAATATCTGGTCGATTATTGATCTTCTTGCCCTGAACCCTCCTTGGTATTCCCCTACTTGTTCCATATGATATTCCTCTAGTCGATCTTTAATCATCTTTGCTGTCACTTTGTAAGTCACATCCTGCAGTGCAATTCCTCGATTGTTATTGCACTCCCCCTTAGCTCCTTTTTTTTCGAATGGGGTATTATCCGCGGTTTTTTCCATTTTTCTGGCATATTTTCTTCATCCCAAATTCTCTTCATTAATTCCCTTGTTCTTACCACCAATGTATCACTACAATGTTTCAAAATTTCTGCTGTTATACTATTTTCTGTAGCAGTCTTGTTATTTTTGAATTACTTTATATAAACTTCTATTTTTTTTGTAGGTGCATTTAAAATTTCGTTATTAACTGCAATCTCATCTTTGATTTCATGTTCTCCTCAGTTATCTTCCTCCCCAGTCTTATTTAGTGTCTTTGAGAAATATTGAGCAAATTTTTTCAGTTTTGCTTCTGTATCTCTTTCCAGGATCTCCTGCACCAGGGATCCTTCTTGAGTTTTCAAATAAGGGGTCTCCTGACGCTACTGCCTCAATTATTTTTAACTTCCTGATAAAATTTTCTTATCTCCTTGTTAGCATATGATTCTTCTATTTATTTTAATTCACGTTCGAAAAGTTATTTCTTTTCCTGCTACATCCGGTCTCGGCATCCCTTCGTATGCTATCATATATTTCTTTGTTGTTTTCACTTTTTTGTTACCGTAAAATCAATAAATAATTCGTTAAAAAATATTTAAAATTGGATTTATATAAAATAGGTAAGTACATTTACCACTAAGGTCGATATATATCTAAATATTTAATCAAAAGTGCAAAATCATCACTATATGTGATATGTTAGTTGTTATTGAATTCAAAATTAACAGTAAAAAAACAGTTTTAATATATTTTCCCCAACGAATAAATTCATTAATATTAAGAATTACGTGAATATATTGGAATACATTCATGTGTATTTTAAATATATGTAACAATTGTCGATGAATAATTTGCAACAAAATCAAATAAAACTCTTACTTGTATGTACTAGACTAATACTAGTAATACTAACTAAATAACTAAATAAATAAATAAGTATATGTGCATTAAATTTTGTTAGGGTTTAGTTATGATGAGATTTAGTTATAGATGGCGGAGTGAACTCAAAGGTGATTGCATTTTTGAAAAGTGGCTTCCTTTCTAGAAAGGCTTCATGGATTTCATGTGATATACATTATGTGTAAAAAGTATTCGGAATTTCTCATTTATAAAGCCGACGTAAAATATTCTTTAATTTAATTTCCTGCTGTAAGATGGCAGCACTGTTGCGATGTCCAATTTGAGCGCAATCGTTCAATTAATTTGTTCACATCAGCTGGTTTTGTTAATCGACATTAAGTATGAATAGCGGTTTAACTATGAATAAAAATAATGAGCAAAGAGTTTACTATAAATTTTGTGCGTCAAACGAAATTTGTGTGTCAATCGTATGCCGTATTGCTGAAAATGTTGGATAAGACCTATGCTAAATTATGCATATTAAAAATATCGACGTCCACGACGACAAAATCAAGAAACTGTTGCTCGAAAAGCGTCATACGAGTCTTAGAGGGTTGACTCAAGAGGTGAACATATCTTTTAAGCCTATTCATAAAATTGTGACTGATATTTGGGACATGAAACGCGTCCTCGCGCGATTGGTTCCGAAACAGCTCAATTTTGCCCAAAAAGAGCATTGAAACCAGGTCGCTGAAGACATAATTTTCCAAACTTATACGGGCCCATCCTTCATGAAACGCATCGTAGCGGGCAACTAGACATCGATTTATGAGTACAACATGAAAACAAACTAACAGTCTTCACAATGACGTTTCGAAAACGCTCATTTGCACATTGAATTTTTGCAACGTGCAACTTGCATTTGTATAACGAAAAATCATCGTTGTGCAAGAGTTTTTGGCCAAAAACTCAACGAAAGTCATCGACCAAGCACCATGCTAGCCTAATATGGCCCCTTGTGACTTTTTCCAGTTCCCGAAGCTAAAAGTAGTACTTCGAATTGAGTTCATAGTTCTATTGAACTCGATGGGGCCTACTTTCAAGACGACACAATAAATTGTGATTAATAAATGATTTTTTTGTATTTTTATTTAACAATTCCGGGTAGTTTTTACACATAATGACTAATTTTGTTTTGACATCTTCCGGAAGCAAATAAGTTTGATATTTGTGCAATATTATGAAAAAAAAACAACGTATTTCCTGTGTTGATTAAACACTATTTTGTGTGTAATTAAAAATAAAATCGAGTGACTACTTCACAGCGGTATTGAAAGCACGTATAAGCGGAATCTGCAAAAGTTCTGCGACGATTCTTACTGTTGATGTTTCGTGTCTGTTCATCCCAGAACTGAAGACATAGTAGCTATGATCCTAGCCTGGTTTTAAAAGGCTCCGAAGAAGGCAAAGACGCTTGCATGGACCGGAAAGGTCATGGCCACTATTTTTGGGATTAACAAGGCATTCTCTTCATTAATTTTTTGGAAAAGGAAAAATTCGATTTACGAAGTGCTGTTTCAACACGACAATGCACCAGTCCATTCGCTTACCGTTCAGATCAGCGAAACAGTTCCACAACAGCGAAATTCCACTTCTTTATTTTTTCAAACTTTAAATGAAGAGAAACAGAAACAGAAGGTCATATGTCTAACATATTAATATTTGCACGAAAAAAGTGAATAAAAGTTTAAATTATAGAGCATAACTTGGTAGAACATAACATGCCTCAGGTAGATTGAGATCAACATAAATAATAACAGATTATCTTCACAGTGAGTCTATATGTGAATACAAGAAAACTGTCGGTTTGCCATCCATGCACCGAACAATATAAAGTACCCTAACAACATAAGCATAACATAACAACAATTGAAGTAACAATGAGCGAAGGTGAATTTGATTTGCAGTGAATCAATATACAGTAAAATTCTTGTAAAAATATGTTAGGATTATATTTTGCAACCCATTATTCGCCTTTATAGACACTAAATACTCAATTATATCAAGTCAACATGGACAAAAGCTTCATGACACCAATATCATAAAAACTGAAAAGATGAATGTCTCATATATAAATTTCTGAAATATCCTACACAGTAAAGGGGTGCGACTTAATCAATACTTCGTATTGTCCTAACTCCAAAATCGTTAAAATACGTGAAAGTTACTGTAATATACTTGAAGAATAAAAGTATTATTTTAAACGTCTTTAGTCGCTGATCAAAACAAAAAAAATACACAATTTTGCAAAATTAAATTTCTGAATATTGAAAATATTTTAACCCTATGATTTTTAAAGTATTAAAGTGCTTAATATTAAAAGTGGATATGGCAGTATTTATTTTAATGTGACAAGAAATTTAGTATTCTTTTAACTTCAAGTAAAATGTTTTCGAATAAGTATTACTATTTCATATTTTAACATTTGCATTTTGAAGTTATGTTCTATAGTTTAAACTTGTATTCAATTTTCTTGTGCAAATATTAATATGTTAGATATATGGCCTTCTGTTTCTCTTTCTCTTCATTTAAAGTTTGAAAAAAGAAAGAAGTGGGAATAAGTCAAGTCCGGAGAATAGGGTGGATACGTAATCAGTTCGCAGCGCATATTCAGGCATATGATGAATGGTGTCCATTTTAATATCGAAATGTGCGGTCTAATGATTAACAACACCAATTGTTTAACTGACAAACATGGCAACCGTTGAATTCGGATGATGGTAATCTAAAAAGAAATATAAATATTTATGAAAGGTGATGACTTTTCTGATTATTTATTTCTACCTGGTCAAGGCTATCCTTAGTAATAATAATACATAATACAATTTTTTGTTAACTAACTAATTGTTCTTAGTTAACTAACCAAGCCAAAACTTTGTTACGATATTCTTAATATACACGTATGATATAAATGTATTTCAAGCTTACTAATGCAGCCGGCCGCGTTGGTGCGGACGGTAAGAGCAGCGGTCTGCCGCTGCTGTGTCGAAACCGCACTGGAGCGGTAGTTGGTTCGATTCCAGCGCTCGGATTGTTTCTAGGCAAGAGTGTAAAATCCGACTATGAATTACCCTTCAGTCACGCCAGTTAAAGGCTGGGTAAGGCCGGATGCCTGAGAAGTTCTGAGAAGTGTTCTACGTTGGTCACTCGCCAGTCGGTAGGTTTCCTGATAGACTTATGGGTAGGCACATAACCAAGGGTTTATAGCCCGAGCGGGGTGCTGGCCTGGGTTTGTCGGAAGCTGATGACCGTGGTTCGGAACCCACGTTAAGCTGTAGGTCCAGTCGCTAAATAGCCTAGTTACTGATGCGCCTCTAACCCTAACACTTTACTTTACTTTTACTAATGCAAATTAATCTATAGTAGTGTGGAGTGAAAAAACGAACATGGGTTTTTTTTTCTAATAGCGCGCAAATGTTCGCTATTTTATAATATCTTACTGTTATTATTTTTGATATCAAAAGTTTTTTCTGTCACCCCATAGGCTTTTTTTTTTAATATCTAATTTTTATCCAATTCTCAAATATTTTAATTCTTAACTAAAAGTAAAGATACGTGGACCTAATACATCTCAATGCTTTTGAAATTCAAAATATTGTGAATCTTGCAACTTAATTTGTCTCCCCGGCGACATTAAAATTGTATTAAAAACATTGTATTTCACGTAATACTCGTCAAAGTTAATTACTTGCTATATTTAATGTAATGTAATTTTGTGTAATATTATTTAGTTTAATGCAAGTGTTTCAAATCGGAATCCAGGAAAACTTGTTCATTCAAGGTGGGTCACAACTGCTAATCGAATTTTTAGATTGTATGTTTCAAATAGAGATCCATCGGTGAGATTAACTATTTTTTACTTTGTTATCTATCACTTTTATTTTTAAACAAAATTTGTGTGACTATAGTTTCGTAAAACGACTTTACATTCTCAAACACTATTTTAAAACTAAGGTTTTACAGCTGTTTATCTATTCTATGTACCTAATTTTCTACTTTTATTGGGGTTAATTTTTAAATTTTTTTTAAATAGTGTGGAATTTCGGAGATCCGTCTGATCGTTTAATAGCTCTGTCTAGACGGATCTTTATTATATTTATAAATTTCAATAGCTTCTAAAATGTTTAATTTTTTGCTTTTGGGCGTTATATGTAAAATTTTCAAATTTGTAATCTCGGGAAATATATGTCCGGTATGAAATGGTTCGGCTATGAAATGGTTCGCAAAATTAAAGTGTTGTTTCTTTAATATGTATGCAGATTTATTGTCTTTATATCTGGTCTGAAAATTTCTGCCGGTTTGTCCAACATAGCAGCTACTGCACTCGTTACAACTTAACATATAAACTCCGGATATTGTATTTGCCGATGTTTTATCTTTGGCATTAAAAATTAATTTACTGGTTGACTGGGTGGTTTTAAACACTATTTGCAAATTATGTTTCCTGAAAGAGCGCGAGCTATTTGTTCTGAAATTGGACCGAAATATGAAATTTTACTATAGAAAGAAACTATAGTCACACAAATTTTGTTTAAAAATAACAGTGATAGATAACAAAGTAAAAAATTGCTTTATTCCTTTTTAAAAAATGAACGGTCAAATCAATCAATAATTTGAGATTAACTATATTGACGGAATATATTTTTAACGTATATGCTCCAATGTGGTTTTTCCATAAAATCAAACCTACATGTAAAGATGGCGCAAGATATCTTCTCCGCACCATTCAGTTGCCTCGGTATCTAGATAACGAATTTCGATATTGTCGACGCTGTGGTCTAACGAAACGGATTCTTTGCCCACCACGAAAACGTCCTTCTCAGTATGATATCCGATGATATGATCCACGTGCGAGAACTTGGGCTTCATCGAATTATAAAGGCAAGAAGTTTGTCGTCGAAAAGACATCTTCAAATAAGATTAGCGTTCAAAATTTATCCTCTAAATTTTGACGTAAATGAATATTTTCAACTTATCAACTGGCAAGAGTGTGAGCTAAAGGCAAGAGTGTGAGCTCAGTTCCTTTTGGAAAGTATCCGTGTCTCACGCAGTGTGAAAAACGATGTGTTAAACTTGTCACTGAGGCTTTCGCAGAAGTTTTCGGAAGAGATGAAAGGGACGGATTCATAAGAGCACGAGTTGATTCCAGGAAGAGTATGCCTTACTTTAAAACTAAATCAGAATATTTCATCAAGAAGTAGCATATTTTTTAACTTGTGGGTACCAACAAAATCCATTGTTACTTGTCAGAATGTCTTTAATATATCAAAAAGTTTATTTTATTGATACAATATATCGTTTTCAGATTAAATATTAATTATTTTTTCTACTATACCTTGAAATCAAACAAAGAAAAGCCAAAGTAGAATAGCAGAGTTATAAATTTGTATGTGTGTTAATATCATGAAAATTTCACAAAACTGAGACATTTTCAATGTCGCCGTGGAGACAGATAGGGTCATTCCGTATATTTCAAATATTTTTAAAGTTTTTTGTAATACATTAGCCAGATCTTATGTGATAATAGATAATTATTTAGGTGATAGGTAATATTGTATTTTTGTTTATGTTAGCACTAAAAATCTTCAAATTAGGAAATATTCAAGGGCCTTCAAGGGAGAGGCAGAAAACAGGCATTTTAAACAACTTTCACCAAAATACTAACTTACTTAATACTAGTGCGTTAGGCAACTTTTTTAAGTATTATATTTTGATACTTAAAAAAAAAAGAAATTGGGCTTTTTCCTCCAGTTTCAGTGTTAAAATATCAGTCCCTGTTTCAAATTTAGTTTTTCTCACTTCTTGATCTACTATATGTCATCAGTGCATAATAGAATTAATAAATGCTGAGTGGGTAGATGTAATCAATATTTTCCTGGCATGGTAGAGTAGCTGTAGAGTTTTTCTGTAACCCACGTCGTGTTGTTTGGGTCGTTGATTTGTTGGAATTTGAAGGCATCCCTGGTACCTAATTTCGAAGCTATTTCGAATACATTTTTCCCATGTCTACATACTTTCGAGATTATTAAATCCTATCAATTATTACTAATTTCCAATCTCGGCCCAAGACACACACCACCAGACCATGATATTTCCACCTCCGTGTTTTAATGGAGAAATTGTATTTCGAGGATCCAGCGCCGTCTTATTTTTTCACCATACAGTTTTATGACCAGAAATAATGTCATTGGTTGCTTCTTGATTTGAAATTAAGTCATGTTTTCTAACAGAATTAACATTTTTCTCCGGATTCTAGTTGATAGTGTTTTTTGTCGCCCTTTAGTTTTTTGATTTTCTAGGTGGTCAGCTCTGTTGTCTTTTCCCTATGTAATGTACTGTAAATAAATTAAACATTTTTTTTAAAATCATGAATCATGAACAAATCATTTTAATAGAATACGTGTTAAATCGAACATATGTGAATACGATGGTTTTTCTGATACCTTCTGTATACCGCTTATTCCCATAACTCAACATACTTCAGGCAGTTTTTAACCAAAAGAAAAGATAAATATCACTAATGTTCGTCAGATTTAATGGTAACCCACAGTATACTTGTATGATACTGCAACATCACATGATTGATAGCCGCTTCACATTTCTTGAAGGAGTCGAAGAAGTCTTAAATACTTTATCACATCAAAACCTTCAAGTTTTTTTTATACAGGATTCTATTTTATCTGAAAAGTTGGAAATATTACTTTCAAGATTAAGCTTATATTGCTTCTTTTATACATCTATGCCAAAGGTAGTCAAAAGAGGCTGAGAATTAAGTTGATGACCTGATATGACAAGTATATTACATTTTACTTCTTGATTTTTACAAAGGTATACAGGAGCTCTTTGACCATATCAATCACCATTTATATCTAGAAGAAACGTACATCAAATGTTGCATGATAAAAGAAAATTTCTTTTTTGAAAATTGTTGTGATGAGTCATAACCTTACTAGGATGTAACAAAAGTATTTGCGTTTTTTCCTTTGTAAATAAAGGATTATATTTCACTCCTTAGAGGCTTAATCCCATTTCAATCGTTTGCTCTGACAAATAAACACTCTTAACTCTAAACTTCATCAGTATTAAAGTATTAAAGCACTGCGAAATATTCTGTAGGCGGTTTTTAACAACAACATTAAAATGAATTAAATAAATCCCAAAATTAAATCACTTTTAGGACATTATTTGAAAAAAGTCTTCAAAGAGACTGATGCCCCTCGCGAGAATTGCAAAGTAGAGGGAGAACCGTTCCTTGCCGTATCAGTCCACTTCGCTCAGCTCTGGTTCAAAAAGTTCCGGGTGCGAGACATCAGTCTTGAAGATAGGGGAAGAACAAGTCGCCCACGGTCTTCGATGCCGAAGTTGTAAGAGAAACTGTGGCTTCGTCCTAGGAAATTAGGAAACTTTCATGTGAATTAGGAGTATCTCACACTACGGTTAACAGGCATTTGCGAAACTTATGAAGGGTGCCAAAGAGAGAACAATTATAAACAGTCAATAGCCAAGTACCCCAAAAACGCAAATACTTCTGTTATACCCTAGTAGTATATTAAATGTTTACTTGAAGATTATCCGATGCCTCCAGGTAATATTGAACTGAAATTATCATATATTTTCTTATTTGTAGAAAACCTGATAGATTTTATTAAATTTCTCCTCCATTACATCAAACTCTCTTAATGCGTACTATTTATATTATAAATGCTTAAAAGCATCTTTACGAAATCTTCAATTTTTATGTTGTGTTGAATTGTAATTGTTGTGTTGGATGGTAACGGATCCAGTAAGAGAATGCACTTCATTCCCTAAATGTACGATACAAAATATTTGGTGAAATCGTCAATTTACACTTGAAATTGTTTCCAATTAAGTTAATCTGCGTATATAATGTATCCCTATTTAAAAAAGAAAGCGTGAAATTTTATTAGTACGCTATCGTTTTTTATAGTAATACTACAGCCTACGCTGATCTATGCTAGGACAGACAAGAAAATTTCTTGAGGAAATCGAAATAACATTCAACAAATATTGCTATGCAAATTTAGATAAATATAAAAAATATTTTTTTTAGCCAGCTAGCTATACATACGAAAAATACAATTTAATTTATTTATTATTTTTATGCATCGAGACATTGTATGTTTTTTTTTCATTCTTTAATGAATGCAGTGGCAGCTCGTGAGAGGGCCGTTGGGGCGCCTCCCCTCCAGCATTTATGCCAGTAAACAATTTTTCAGAGCAAAATACCATATTTTATTTCCGTTTAGTTTCTTTCCTTTAACTCATTTTCCTGGTTCACCTGTAGAGGATTTTAATAGCACGAAAAGTAAAAAGGAAGAAGGGGAAAACAAAAAAAAATCTTCAGCAGCACTATTTTCTTCTACACCCTCCCACTTTAAAAACCCACGAGCCTTCACTGAATGAATGTTATAAATATGTTTTCAACTCTCGTAATTACAATATTATATCCACATTGTTAAAATCAGATTTTCTGTTATTGATGTCAATATCCATATATGTATCATGTTGCAATTATCTCCAACAATAAAACAAAGCGATATATAGGATTTTTCAATAAGGAATTAAAATATTTACTTTATTTTTTAAAATATAACTAGAAAGTTGCTATTTATGTTTTATATTTTACAAATGATCATCCCTTGGTTAAAAACGTTAATCATCATTTTGGCTCTGTCTCGTCAATAGCACGCAATTTGTTCAACAACACGTCAATAGTTTTTAATATAGCCTTAAAAAAAGTGGTTCAAGGGTATTAAATTACGAAATCTCACTGGCCAATCTTCATCACCGTTTAACGAAAGAATAAATTTAATAAAATTTGTGTGCAAAGCATTTATTTCTTAGTACATCTAGTGCAGTACAAAGGTTGGTATTTATGTATCCGGAATCATATCATTGAAAATGGTTTTATTGTTTTTCAAAATATTCTCCTCGATCATCTATTTCACTTTTTGTTGGGTTTTGAAGGAGTCATACAGTCGACTACTGTCACTTTGAGCTCATACGCATAGATCTAAGATTCGTCACCTGTGTAAATGCTAGACGCACCGACTTTTGACGCACCAAGATTGTATTTTTTGAGCACTTCTTTACACCAATCGACGCGAGGCTTTTTTGAGCGATTGTTAAATTATGCGGAATCCAACGCGTACAACTCTTTTTGCACGGCTAAATATTCACGTAAAATCTTGTGTATGCTTGTCATAGTAATACCGAGAGACGCCTCAATCTCGCGGTATGTCACACAACGATCTTGCTTTATCCGGGAACGAATGACGGCCACAATTGAATTCACTAAACCAGTGATATACAGTTTTAGATGATTATTCATCGCCAAAAGTCGAAGGGAGTTGATCGATGCACTGTTGTTGAGAAAATTCATGTCGAAAGTCCTAGTAAATCATCGCACGAAAATTCTTACGAGTTAATTCCATTTTTTGACTGAGATGAAATGTTGAAGTCACTAAACAACAGAAATAGCGTTCTGAGTCCGTATACAGTCAACAATGTCAAATTTTACGATGTATATGTCAGATGGCGCTTAGAAACGCCATTACTGCAAATTTCGGATACATAAATAGCAACCCTCGTAGTGTCATCCTGTTATAATTACTTACCGTTTAGGTCCATACGAACCAACGATTCCATCGGACCAATAAATCATATCAGTGACTTGCTATTGATGCAACGGTAGTACAATTATTTTTAGATCTGTATTGGGTTGTTTTCCATATTCATTTGACTCCATAAACACCGTTCCATATGGTTGAAAGCCATTTCTCAAATATGTTAAAGAACAAGACAAAAGCAACCTTATGAAAAATATATTTTATTAGATTGATTTTATATAATTTTTGTATATATACAGAAATTTATTTGTATTAGGATTTTTCCGGGAGTACATCCGGTTATCGAATTGGTCCTTGTCGGGATCTTGCAGACGTTTCGCCAAAATCTCATTTGGCATCTTCGGCCAAATTAAACAACAGGATGTACTGCCGAAAAAAAACCTAATACATGTTTTTCTATCCGTGGAACAGTACGCACAAACAGAAATATATTTGTATCATCATCATCAGTCTGTTTCGATCCACTGCCTCTTCAGCACGCTTCCAACTTTCACGGTCCTGGGCTTTCCTCTGCCACTCGGGTCCAATATACTTTACGATGTCATCAGTCCATCGTGCTTTCGGTCTTCTTCGCGGGCGTTTCCGATCAAAGCAATTTCAAAATCTCTACCCCTCTCCAGCAGTTTCCCAGAATCCACTTTGCCTCTTTTTGATCTTATCATACTTTTGCACTCTTTTCGGCGGTTTATCCTTATCTTTGCTCGTACCATTCGGTGGTCACTTCCAACATTAAAATGGTTAAAATGGTAAAAGTACAATTGCGAATTATTGTTTTATCGTTTGACATGATGTAATCAATTTCACTTGTGAGTCCAGATGGACTTTTCCATGTCCATTTTCTGTCGATCTTTTTCTTATAAAACGAATTCATAATATAGAGTTCTTGTCCTTCAGCAAATTCAACCAGCCTGTTACCTTTATTTTCCCGCTCACCACTTCTATATGGACCAGTTGCATTTTCACCAATTCTTGCTTTTCCGATTCTGGCATTACCCATTAGGATTTTGTACCTATACTTTTCCCTGTCTAGACTTGGGCTACATCATCATAAATTTCCTCAATTTTCTCATCCCAGTAGCTTATAGTTGGTGCATAAGCTTGGAGGGTTTAAAGCTTAAACTTTTTATTCAGCTGAATGACGTATTGGGCTAATTGGTCAGATATATTTTCAAATTTTACTACACGGTCTTTCAGCTTTCGATTGATCAGGAATTCAATTCCCTCACATCGTCCATTCTCCATACCTCTGGTGTAGAGTACGTGACCAGTTGGTTCTAGTTTCACCCTTCCTTCATATTTCACAGGGCCCAATAATATCCCAATGTATGTTGTCAAGTTCATCAAGTTTTCATAGTCCGTATATTAAGCGTAGTAATATCAAAAGTTCAATGGCAGCCTGACATAACCCGGTGATTATTAGCATCCTCTGCCCTGGGGCAGGTCTTTCCGCTGCCGTAGGTAGTTGCCCCTTGGCCTTCGGGGAATGAGGGCCGTGTTTGAAGCTGTACTGCCATATTGAACTTATTGATATTTGTATATATAAGAATATATATGAAATATTTTTACATTTGATATACACATAATGAGTAGGTCAACCGCTATTATTGAATTTATGTGAGGCACCGACTGAATTATCCCAAACGCATCGTACACATGTCTTAAATTCATTTAGTTGTTGGTGCGGGGAGCAATTGGGTAATTTCGCAGGCCTGTCGGGTGTCCTTCAACTGGATTCTTCCAGAAACTGCAATGCTCGACGAGCCGTATGCAGTTATAGACACGGCCTAACAATGAGCTGCAATTATTATGGTTGATCTGCTTCCCAACAATATAGCCCCCCATTTGTGCGTACCTCGAAAATGTCTGACCCTGCTGCTTCCAGGACTTCCAGTGTAGGTACCATTAAATTCTAGCTCGATACTATTTTTAACAGCAGTGTTTTGTAGTGAGTTGACGAAGCATCCAATAAGGATTATTAATACGCAACCCTATCGCAAATAAATGCCAATTAACAGCCATTCTCGAAAATTTAAACCTATTTTATATCAATAGATGTTCATTTTTAAAGTTGATATAATTGTCTAAAATAGCGCGATGCATGAAATTATGGCATTGTAACACTTTTAATAGAACTACCAGAATACTGGTTAGCTTGATTACGTAAGAAAAATACCTCACAACATGATAAAAACAAAAAAAAATTAAGACTTTTACTTTTTCCGATCTTTAGCAATCGTATACAGAAATATAATGGTAAACAAAAAAAAAGTATATTCACTTTTGAGTTAAATATATACCATACAATGAACATATTTTCAGTTCGATTCAACTGGGTGTAGCACTTTTTTGGTCGTTAGTATAAATTCACATTTTCAGATGTCGAAAAAATTGACGAAAAAAAATGACATAAATATCAAATTTGTTGCCAAAAATTATTTGGTGCAAAGCCTATAATAGGAAACACAGAAGAGGGCTGAAAGTAACCGAATAACAGGAAGTAAAGTTGTGCAATGACACCAACATAAAAAAATCAAAAAGTAATTTGCTTCCGAGAAATTAAAATATGAACATCCAGACAATTTTTTCTCTTAAAAATAAAATTTTATATATGCGCATTTTTAACTTGAACACTAGTACTATCGTAACCATTACACTACTTACATAACCACTACAACTTACATAAGTTGTAGAAAAATGAAAACAGATATATGTCAATAGATAAACTATCGAGTTTCATTTTTGACAAATAAACGCGATTTTATCTATCGATTTTATTCACATTAATTATTCGCTGAAAATATAACATTTCCAAAGTCAAATATTAATGCTTTACTATTTATATGATTAATGAAAATGAAATATTAAAATACAAATGTTGATACTTTATTTTCAGGCACAACCGTCAGTTTAGATTTGAAGAAAGAGATAAGGAAGGTGTAGTGACTGGCCAATATGGATATTACGATAAAGACGGAAAATTTAGAATGATGAACTACAACGCCCATCCCCATCTTGGGTTTCACATGGAACCAGCACCAGAGAGTGACGACAACAAATAATGTTTTAATACCCCTATCAAAATTTCAATAATAAATCAATATATTTCCGTGCCACATTTTTTTACTTTTTTATATACCAATATTTAAGAAGTAGATATATTAATTTTTAATTGTTGTTGTTAGTTCTCTTTGTATATATTTAATACTTTAGTCACAATTAGACTAGAATGTTATAAATGATAAGCATTTTATAATTATCGACCAAAAAGTATAAATGAACTTACCGAATTTTCCAATTTAAAATTGGGCAAATTTATTTTTTCGTATAGTTGTTAGGTTGGCTTTTATTTGTTATAATTTTAAATATTGTAAAATACGAAATTAAACATTATAATAAACACTTTATAAAATCATCACCAGTTAATAAAGAGGAACTTTTCATTTGATTTTTGTGTTGTTTAGTGACTTGAAAATTTCATATCATTCAAAAAATGGAATTAACTTATGAGAATTTTTGTGCGATGATTTAATACGACTTTCGATGTAGATCGAACAGTGCATCGATCAACCAACTTCGGCTTTTGGCGATGTGATGAACCATCTAAATCTACTGTACTGGTTTAGTGAATTCAATCGTGGCCGTCGTTCGTTCACGGACGAATTTAAAGAAGGTTTTCCAAAATCGGTTTTTATATGCTATGAAACATCGATACTATGCGCGAACTGACAATGCAAGATCGTCATGTGACATATCGTAAGATTGAGGCATCCCTGGGCATCAGTATGATTTGTGTGCGTTAGATTCCGCATAATTTGACAATCGCTCAAAAAAGCTCGTGTCGATTGACGCAAAGAAAAAATTAAAAATCGTGGTGCGTCAAAAACCGTGTATAACAACTACACAGGTGACGAATCTTGGATCTATGCGTATGAGCCTGAAAGTTAACAGCAGTCAATCGCACAACTAAGATGTGACATTTTTTAAAAAAATTTTAATTGACATATATCTTTAATTGACTTTGATATATTTAACAAATCTTCCACCTTTAAATTTTTGTTTCTTATTATAAAACATGCTATAGATAATGAACACAACTTTAATTTTAACGACATAAAAATTCTAGTTTTGAAAAAAAATATAAGAAAGAAATATAAAGGAAATCATTTATATAACAAAACATATAATACCAGTAATTTCAGAAATGATACAGGTAATTTAAGTTGTATATATAATAACATTATTAAATAATAAATTTTCATATATTTTTTATTTTTGCATGTAATACCATTACACACTTTGAATATAAAACTAACAGGAAGTAGCCTTGCCTATCTTAATGCATGTATAAATGGAGACGGAAATGGCCATTTTGGAACACCATAGATGACTCGTTTTGGAATTTTGGTAGTTGTCAACAACTTAGAAGTTTATTAGTAGATTAGTGTGTTTTAATCAATAATAAGTGCCGAATAAGTGGCCTGGAATGCTCTTTTTGTGTGTTCTAGTGCAAATACATATAAATACTTATTATATTGACAATATAAGCAATAATATCGGAAATAAGGTAAACACATAAAATATGGTTAGTATGGTCAACATTCAGGAGTAACATTACATAGGTAAGTGCTTTTAATTGTAAATTTGTCAATTATTTAGAAATTAAAACGTATTTTCTTTCAATGACATTTTAAGGTTATGAAGTAAACATATCGCTTGGCATGCATAGGCGTAGTCAAATTTATTTAGGTAAAATAATATAATTATAGTGATTATTTTTTTTAGAACTTAATTTTTTAACGTATGTTCTAAAATGTTTAGTTTTTTGAGATATTGGGCCTTAAAAATTTTTATAAGAGATAATTTTTTAGTTTTCGTTTGATACATATAAAACATGTTACTTCACTCATATAATCAATAAAATATAACTAATCATACAGAGTGTTACCTATTTTTATAATTATTTTCAGAAATTATTACACTAATAAATGTAAATGTTACTGCCATTGTGATTTGGATTTCAAGTTATTAAAAAAGTCGTAACCAGTATTAACCAAGTGTGTAATGGTATTAGATGTAAAAATAAAAAATATATGAAAATTTATTATTTAGTAATGTTATTATATATGCAACTTAAATTACCTGTATCATTTCTGAAATTAATGGTATCATTTGTTTTTTTATATAAATCATTTCCTTTATATTTCTTTTTTTATATTGTTTTTCAAAATCTAGAATTTTTATGTCGTTAAAATTAAAGTTGTGTTCATTGTCTATAGCATGTTTTATAATAAGAAACAAAAATTTAAAGGTGGAAGATTTGATAAATATAGCAAAGCAGATAAATATAGCAGATAAATATAGCAAAATATGTCAATTAAAAATTAAAAAAGTCACATCTTAGTTAAAAAATTTGGGAAATTAAATGTAAATGTATGATTTAATGTTTATTGTAGAATTGTTTTGAGGATGGTTCGTTATTGAACCGTAACGTTAACAAAGCAATAAGAAATTATATTTCATTAATGACCGAAAATCCCAATAAATAAAAAAATAATAATAATATTAAAGGGTTACGAATATATATATATATATATATATATATATATATATATATATATATATATATATATATATATATATATATATATATATATATATCCTCGGTCTGCTACTATACGTAAAAGGAATCTCTGAGAGGATAGGCAGTCTATTAAGGAAACATCAGGTCAGAACAGCCTACAGGCGACACAAAACTGTCGCAAACATCCTAAAAAAAAACCCAACGATAAAGGTAGACTGAAAAATCATGGGGTATATGGCATATACTGTTCCGCTTGCAACAGAAGATACATAGGACAGACCAACAGACGAATCTCGGCCGAAATTCAAGAACATAAAAACAACTTAAAAAACAAACAAACCACTTTCGCTGTTCCAGCACCATCTAAAAACAGGGCATAAAATCAATTTTATATGAAGGAGCCAAAAAATAGCGAATATTGAAAACTACAAGGTCCGAACAATCAGAGAGGCCCTTGAAATAGAAGAGACGGGTGAACTACGCTAGCAACATTTCAAAAGTATGGAAATTCCTTCCGAAAAAAGAAGAAGGTGTCGGCGAGGACGAAAAATCAATAAATGGACGCTCGACAGCGTTGCCGAGCGCCGCGAATAGACCCGAACTACCTCGATATAATCAGCGTAGTCGCCGGCCGACTATAAGATTGAGTGCAACGACTCGTGCACGTCAGTTGCACTCTTCAGTCAAAGCGGACAAGACTTGAAAGTGCCAAATGAGATTTTAGCGAAACGTTGTGACTCTTCACAGAATGAACGGATAGACACCCGAAATGATTTAGAAACATTATCTACCATCCGTGAAAATATCAGATGGAACGACGACTTCATTCAATTTTATAAATCTAGAGGCTATATTTGGCTGGATTACTTATTTCATTTTATTAACTGTGAGCAATACACGATTGAATAATATAATGTCATCAAAACTATTCCAGCAAAGGCAAAAAGTTTTTTATGCATGTGTGATGTAATTTCCCCTTATATTTGGTATGTTTCTTGTTTTATTAATGACATACTTGAGAATACATTAATCAATAGCGATGAAGCCACAGAAGCGAAGTGAACAAACGATGATACTAGTACAATACGTTTTCAAAATCAAAAAATTGATGGACAATTAATTTTTGTGTGAGTAAAATTTTGTGTGTATAATACCAGGATACTTAATTTGGAAACACGTGAATCTAATTTAAAAAGATAAATCAAAAATACAATACGCAGTCTAAAAATGCAATGGATCAAGTTTGAATGAGTTACCGTAAAAGTAATTAAAGCAATGGATGACGTAGGGGTAGACATGTTTCATAACATCTGTCAGAAAGCGTGGGACGCCTGATTATGACCAGAGGATTGGTCGATCTCAGTATTTATACCTCTCACAAAAAAGGCCATAGAAAGAAAAACGAAAATTATTATTATTTTCCACTTGCAAGTAAGATCCTCTTTTACATTATTAACGAATGCTTAAAATATTACTTATCATGGCCGATTTCCCCAGAGCAGGCTAGGTTTATTCTAGGGAGAGATACAAATTAACAGGTATTGAACATTCGACAAATAAGTGAAAAAGCCAGATATGTCAACTATCCTGTAAATAAAAGATATTTTTTCTGGGCTTCACGTTAGAATTTATCATTTCTTCAGCCACCCCCAAACGTCTCCCAAGACCGGTTTCTGGCCTTATGAGTCATGCTCGAGCTGAACGTTCGGAAAGCAGCTGAATAAATGACCTACGAATCGGCTGTTTAGGATTAAGTTTGCAATAATATGCAGCTCACGCCAATCTGTTTGAATGTCCGCAACAGTCGCACTGCACGAAACCGTCCTTGGCCCGCCCAGGTCCAGTCAGGGTACCAAGTACGCAAGAAAAGTTGCAGTGGACTCGAGAAGAATATTGAAAATATTCAAAAAACAAGGAAACATTTTTTCCGTCATCCACGTAATAATTCCTGATTTCTTCAGTCGTCCCCCAAACATCACCGAGAGACACCGAGAATAAAGAAATGACCAAGGGACTAGTGGCATCTCCCGTTCGAACCGCGACTGAAGATGGCTTAAGGTCAGAAACCTATCTCGGGAGACGCTTGCTAACGTTTAGGGGACGACTGCAGAAATGAGCAATTGTTACGTGGCGCACAGAAAAAAAATCTTCTTTATTTTTAGTCTATTTTCAATATTTTTCGTGAACCTGTTTACAACTTTTCATACATCCTGTATACCTCTCAGTGGCGGCTCGTGGGTTTTTAAAAGAGGAGGTCGTAGAAGAAAATAGGGCTGCTAAAGATTTTGTTTGCTTTCCCCTTCCTCCTTTTTACTTTTCGTGCTATTGAAACCCTATACAGAAGGTTAACCAGGAAAATGAGTTAAAGGAAAGAAATTAAACGGAAATAAAATACAGTGTTTTGCTCTGAAAAATGCTGAAGGGGCAGCGCCCCAACGCTCTCCCTCACGAGCCGCCACCGATATCTCTGTTTCCTTGATTATCGGATAGCCTAAAATGGGAGAACTTTTGGCAAATTCTGGGAGAAATGGGAGTATCAGATTGGCTTAATTTGTCATCAATACGAAAAAAACAGAGAAATTATCTCAAAGTTGTGTGCCAATAAAGGAACCAGACAAGGATGTATCCTATCATCAATTCTATTCAATATTTATGGTGAATGTATCAATCCATCGAGAATTGGATAGGTAGTGTCAGTATTAATGACATTAAAATATCTAACTTAAGATAGGCTGATGACACTACACTTCTTGCGAGATCGATCGAGGAACTGACTGTAAATATTCAAAAAAATAAAGGATGAAAGCCGTCTTATTATAGGCTAGAAATAAAAGATGAGAAATTTAAAACATGATAATCGACTGTTAAAACAAATTGCCCAACATCAGTTATCAGCTTTAATATCGAATGAAGGTGGTAACGCTCATGAGATCAGAAGAAGATGTCAAATGGCAAGAAATACAATACCCATATACTACTATATATACTACTATATTGCTAATATATGTAAGTGGAGGTGTCACGGAGTAAGTAAGACAGCAAACGTCTGCTTCGATGTCTTTTTCTACTACTCGACCCGTTGTGTCATAACATAGAACACAAAGAAACATATATTAAAAATGTTAGTTTTTCCAGTATTGTTGAAATTCCACTGAAATAAGAACCATGGAAAAACAAAATCTCAAGCACATTTATTTTCTTCTAATTTGGTGCTGGAAACAGGCCCTTCGTAGACGAACAAACCCACTCGTTATTAAAAAAATTATTGAACCCACTAGGCAACCCCAAATATAGGGACGGCAATAACCTGTAAAGATAAGTGCTACAGGCCATGTATATAATACTACTATATTGCTAATATCTGTAAGTGGAGGTATCGCGGAGTAAGTGAGACAGCAAACGTCTGCTTCTATGTCTTTTTTTACTACTTGACCAGTTGTGCGCAAAAGTTACGGTAAATATACGTGACATAAAAACATGCGAATTGACGTACTCAATTCTCTTCAATAATAAGCATACTCAATTCTCGGACATGCGCATAAGACTCAAAGTAGTAGTGAGAGAAACAGACGCATATATGTCTGCACCGTGATGATTTCGCCGTTCTCCGGGCCTTGCTAGCAATATAGCAGTATATATGCTACAGGTACTATACTATTAGTCCAAGATCCCAGGGCCCCCAGACCTACGTCATTTTAGCAAAGTTGAAATTTTGAGGATTTCTAGTCTACTATGTAGTTAAGACAGTATGCGTACTTACTAGCTCGAAAGCGAGGCCCTTTCACAGGTAGCGCGAACTAAAGGTGTATAAAAGCCGTACTCATCTACATTAAAGTAGAAAGGCTCATATTCAAATATGTTTTTAAGAATATTATCAAAAATTGATATTTATTATTGCAAGACCATTTCCGTGGGCCATTACTTCCGCCAGATGTTATAAAGATTATTTAAAAATTAGGTAAACTACGTAATTTTAGCAAGTCTACATTTGACATATATTACTCGTGGTACTATTTCAAGACTCTTTGTAAGCAGCCAGACCAATCCGATGGGCCAATTATTCCCCCAGACTCCTTAAAGTTTCCCCTGTGAGGGCGAGCGTGAGGGCATTATTCGTGCGCATTAATGCGAGTGAGAATACTACATGACTTTATAAGACAGACAATTGAAATGAGGGTTATATTATTTATAGAGCTTGATTAAAATTTTAAATAAATATAGTTATGATCATTCACTGATATTTAGATGCAATAAATTGAAAACAATAGGCGTGTAAATAATTTTATGGTTATTTTTTATTAAAATTTTTATTGAAAATGTTACAGTTGACAAATTATGATTAAAAAAATATTATCTATTATGTTATCAACTATTCATCTCCATTGTCTTCGTTGCTCGAGTTTCTACTTCCCTCATCAAATTCACATTCATATTGAATATTCAATTCGTCTTCACCATCATGTTCATCGTCATTTGGCTCCTCTGTAAAGATAAATAATTTAATGAGGTTGCGAATAGCTACCAACATATAAAAATAATTTAAAGTGAAAGTAAAATACCTAATTCATTTTGTAGTGAGTCGCTAACAAAACTGGGCAGTTGATCACCATCAAACCAATTAAAATCATACTGACTATCTTTCAGTATCCACCCATTGTTGTCAGGACTGAGGGTGCTGGGATGCTTCTCATGAGCATTGTTCCAGATACTTGCAATATAATTTGCTCGTCGAAACTGCTGAAATAGCTCACTTTTGCAAGGTGGTAACTGCTCGCATCAAAATTTCTCAAAGTTTTCCGGTTGAATTCTTCATTTACATTGACAACTGTATATTTGTTGGCACTTGTTAACTTCTTTATTTCACATTGGGGTACAGATGAGTTGGCACCTTTCATTGGCAATAAATTAATAAAAAATAATTTCATGGAATGCCATTCTTTTATTGTCATTAACAATAGAGTTGTATCTAGTATTGATCAAAATTTATCGTGTCCACAGCATGAAGAGACTGACACGAAAATTATTCATCATGTATGCAAAATAGATACTCAGAAAAACATTGCGATCCTATGTTCTGATACTGATGTATCAGTTATAATGCTGGGTCACATGCATCGTTTGAAAGACGTTAATTCACACGTTTGGGTACTTACAGGCACCGGAAACAATCAAAGATATGTTGATTTAACCAAGATCTATGGCCATTTGGGACCGTTTGTATGTAGGAGCTTAATAGGCTTTCATGCAATAACAGGATGTGACTACAATCCTGTTTTTTTTAATAAAGAAAGGCAAAAACCGTTCAAAATATTGCAAAGATGTCCAGAATATCAGCAAGCTTTTATTAAATTCGGTGAACTTGAATTATTCGTTGATAAAAATAAGGAAGAAGATGTATTTGATACAATACAGAAATTCATATGCGAGCTATACAATATTTCAGGAATAGTTGACGTAGATGCTGCGCGACTTCAACTTTTATTAATAAATATACAGTTGTCAATGTAAATGAAGAATTCAACCGGAAAAATTTGAGAAATTTTGATGCAAGCAGTTTACCACCTTGCAAAAGTGAGCTATTTCAGCAGTTTCGACGAGCAAATTATATTGCAACTATCTGGAACAATGCTCATGAGAAGCATCCCAGCACCCTCAGTCCTGAGAACAATGGGTGGATACTGAAAGATAGTCAGTATGATTTTAATTGGTTTGATGGTGATCAACTGCCCAGTTTTGTTAGCGACTCACTACAAAATGAATTAGGTATTTTACTTTCACTTTAAATTATTTTTATATGTTTGTAGCTATTCGCGACCTCATTAAATTATTTATCTTTACAGATGAGCCAAATGACGATGAACATGATGGTGAAGATGAATTGAATATTCAATATGAATGTGAATTTGATGATGAGATGAAAAATTTTAATAAAAAATAACCATAAAATTATTTACACGCCTATTGTTTTCAATTTATTGCATCTAAATATCAGTGAATGATCATAACTATATTTATTTAAAATTTTAATCAAGCTCTATAAATAATATAACCCTCATTTCAATTGTCTGTCTTATAAAGTATTCTCACTCGCATTAATGCGCACGAATAATGCCCTCACGCTCGCATTCACAGGGGAAACTTTAAGGAGTCTGGGAGAATAATTGGCCCATCGGATTGGTCTGGCTGCTTACAAAGAGTCTTGAAATAGTACCACGAGTAATATATGTCAAATGTAGGCTTGCTAAAATTACGTAGTTTACCTAATTTTTAAATAATCTTTATAACGTCTGGCGGAAGTAATGGCCCACGGAAATGGTCTTGCAATAATAAATATCAATTTTTGATAATATTCTTAAAAACATATTTAAATATGAGCCTTTCTACTTTAACGTAGATGAGTACGGCTTTTATACACCTTTAGTTCGCGCTACCTGTGAAAGGGCCCCACTTTCGAGCTAGTAAGTACGCATACTGTCTTAACTACATAGTAGACTAGAAATCCTCAAAATTTCAGCTTTGCTAAAATGACGTAGGTCTGGGGGCCCTGGGATCTTACTTTATATATTATAGAGGTATATAGATATACTATAGATTTGTTTTAGCAAGGATTTCAAATGGTTTCAAATGGTTCTAAACCGTCCGGAGTTTGTGCAGATGACCAAAACATTCGCCTGCGCAAACTCCGGACGATTTGAAACCGTTTGCTAGAACAAACCTAATATTGATGATATCTGTAAGTGAGACAGCAAATATCTGCTATTTTTCTTCTCTTTTTTTCCATTATCTTTTTTTCTACTACTCGACCCGTTGTGCGCAAGCGTCCGACTGTAGTGGGATAATTGGCAAGTGTGATGAGTTTTTTAATGTATCTTTTATGCAATTACAACGTTTTTGAACGTTTTTTCTTTATTATAATTAATTATCATCGGTTCTTGGTCTACAAAAATCTACAAAAGTTAACAATGTATGAACTATTGTGTTCATTGGAAAAGGCGGTGTTATCTACATTTTATCTATAATTGTGGATAAAAGTGTATGTAGTAATTACGATTTTTAAATGTGTACTTTTTTACACTTTGAGGGAAAAACAGACAACTGATTTTTTAAATTTGACATAAATTCATTGCACATGTTTCAAACTGATTATTTTCTAAAGGAGATCACTAAAGAACTCCCTCAAATTAATGTAGGAGTATTTCAAAAAGGGTATTTACTTACAAAGAAATTATTTTAAACATATGCATTATGAGCAAATATATTTAACATCTTTTATGCTTCATTTCACATTTATCTTGTTCATTGCACTCAGTATGAATTAAGATTTTGTTTTGTCGATAACTGTGCTTTAATGCGATTATTTAAAATATTTATATTTAACTTTTTATAACTAATTGCTTTATGTGTGTTAAAAAATCATTTCTTCTATTGAAACCATTGGTGTAAAACACTATACTCACATATATTTATAGCATAATGGTTATTTTGTAGCCAATTCAATATTAACCGTAATAACCTGGCATCCTCAGGTCATGCTATCAAAACTTGGTTGTTAAAAACATTCAAATGAACCTGCCAAAAATTATTTTTTAAACCGCCAAATATTCGCCTATCAATTTTAATAAAAACTACCCGATTAAGGTTGAAGGATATGAATATGACACAGCGTACAGTTTGTAGTTTGAGTATGTTTTAGCAAACTATTATCGAACGCTGGGTTAAACTCAAGTGATAAAATATTGCGATTTTTACTCAAATGTAGCCAAATCATAAATCTTATATTCAAATACTTTTTCTTTTTGACTATGAACTTGACTTAATGTGATCGACCATCCATCTCCAGAGATGTGTCCTTGTCGGTTTGATGAACACCGACGTAATAACTGTACGAAGGTAGAGTGAATAGTTATTTAATTTTTATTTTTAAATGAAATGATTTTTTTTATCGAAAATCGATTTATTTTTCAACGTAGTCATATTTTAGTTCGATATACTTTAACGGTTTTCTATTTTTTTGTGCGACTTCCAAAAAGTACGGGTTGATACCCTCATTTGATGTAAATTCGCATACAAGTCCGAAAAAACTTATTTGCCAACCAACTTATAAACAATTATTAAATATTAAACTCAAAGAGATTGACCACTAAACACCATATCACTTTTTATAATTTTTCTTGACGCTTTTCGCTAACTATGTTAGCATTATCCGAAGACGAATCAATCTCGTCAAGGAGTAGATTGAATAATTTTCTGCTGATGATAATATTGTTAGCGAAATGCACATTGAGAAACAAAAATTAATAAACCGATGTTAGCTGCTAAATATCTGTGAGTAGTGTTTTACACCTATGGTTTCAATAGAAGAAATTAATTATTAACACACATAAAGCAATTAGTTATAAAAAGTTTAAATACAAATATTTTAAATAATCGCATTAAAGCTCAGTTATCGACAAAACAAAATCTTAATTCATACTGAGTGCAATGAACAAGATAAATGTGAAATGAAGCACTAAAGATCCTAAATATATTTGCCCATAATGCATATTTTTGAAATAATTTCTTTGTAAGTCAATACTCTTTTTGAAATACCCCTACGTTAATTTGAGGGAGTTCTTTAGTGATCTCCTTTAGAAAATAAAGTTTGAAACATGAACAATGAATTTATGCCAAATTTAAAAATCGTAATTATTACATACACTTTTATCTACAATTATAGATAAAATGTAGATAACATCGCCTTTTCCAATGAACACACTGTATAGTTCATACATTGTTAACTTTTGTAGATTTTATCAATAAATTCACTGTTTCTCACGAGGACTCCAAACCATATCAAAAACGCGTTTGTAACACCAAAAACCGATGATAATTAATTATAATAAAAAGAAGCGTTCAAAAACGTTGTAATTGCATAAAAGATACATAAAAAAATAGACAATGTTTCGTTAAAATCAGGCGACAATTGGGCAAGTGGCTGATTTTTGTTCCTTGACACACTTACTAACTGTTTATATGTGAACGTGCCCGAAAAAATTACAATTACTTTGAAAGCGTTAAATCCGAATGTCTTACTTCGATAATTCTCGAAAACTAATCAACACAAATAAGAATTTTTTACAATAAAACATACATTAATCATAAAATCACTTTATTGAGTTTCCATAGAATCAGTATTTGCACAACTTACTAACATATTTTCATAGGTCCATTTTGGAAATACCCTTTTATATAAATTTAATATAACGGTATCTTGTGACTTCAATTGTCCATCAAAAACGCACTTCATGTGCCCATGTGTACCTGTAAGGAAAAATAAAGTGAATAAATATGATGGTGACAAAGTTATTTATGTTCTTTTTGACAATATTGTATGATCTTTCATTAAAAGAGTTCGGTAGAACCAAAATACGTGGAAGTTAAATAGTACAGGACTTTTATAATACGGGGTGGCGCAAAGGAAACACATCTTTTTTTCATCTAAGCATAACATTGTTATTTTCAAGATCATTTTTTTGTTGTAATTACAGATAAATGTAGTAAAAAAAAGTCGCATGCAGACAAATCTGAAGAGCACGGGGGCCAAGAAAAATCGCCGAAACGGAAGATCACATGTTGAGGAAACATTTGTCAACACATTCCATTGATCCATTGATTGATCTCGCCGTGTGAGCTGTGACACCGACTTGTTGGAACAACAGTTCTTCTCCCATATTTACTTGTCGCCGTTGAAGTTGTTGTAACTAAAAATTCTTCAAAAAAGTAAGGACCAACGATCCCTAATTTGGAAATCACGCACCGCACTGTCACTTTTCCACTATGAAGAGGTTTTTGGTGCAGCTCTTGTATATTCTCTGCCGCTCAGTACCTAAAGTTCTGTTGGTTTACATATCCGTTTAAATGAAAATGTGTTTCGTTACTCATTATTATCACGGCATCAGGGTCATCAGCAAAAATGGCGCGCATTCTCGCAAAATTCCTTTCGGTCAGCTGTTGTACAATTGTTATTTTGTAGGGATGAAACTTCAAGTCGCCATGCAGAATGCGTTTAGCGATCGACATACCCAGAGCTCAAATAGCTGCTAGTGGAACTCTGAGGACTAGCAAGAATCGCCATTCTCACTGTTTCAACATTGGCTCGTGTCTGTACGGCACGGGGGAGGCCAGGTGCTTTCCTTTTTATGACAGTTCCGGTAGTTCGAAATGCTTCAAACCATCGGAGTATCGTGTTTCAATCTGGAATTGACCCTCGGCGTTCTAACCTTAGACTGCCGACGGAAAAGACATTGAACGGTAACTACAGAATCACTGTTTTTAAAAATCTGCTCGACGATAAACACACCATGCTCCAAGACCCACGGTAAAAATATGTGTAAAATTGTATTACCTGAGTTGTCCGTTGACGGAGCGGCGTGGTCGCCTCCTGTCTATTTGCAAGATACTATGCGCTTTCTTTGCGCCACCCTGTATAACGAATACGGTAAAAGATATTATGTAGGTTTTTCCACGTTTCACAAATAATCAACATCGATGCATAGATTATTTTGGTGAGACACCTTTCTCCTCCCCTAATTGTGTGTTTGCTTTGTGGCAAATCCCAGATGGTGGTGGTACCTATGAACTACTTTGTATAAAAACTTTATAGTAGTTATCCTTGTTTTTCTGATGAAATTAAATGAAATTATCGATTTTTTCTAGGCATCATTCTCATATAAAAATAACTGATACTAATTTACTGAGTTACAGTAATATAGCATAGCACTTTTATCAGACAACAATACCAAAAATAATATTAAAATTATAATCTTTAATAGATGCTATGGAAGAGGAGCTGTTGAAGATGATTCGGGAAGGTTTTCCACATCAACCAATGAAGAGCATCATAAAAATTAAAGATCGTGTATTGAGTAATCGCCAATTAAGTATTGACTCCATTCGAAAAACAAAGTCACCTTTGTGGCAAATCCCAGATGGTGGTGGTACCTATGAACTACTTTGTATAAAAACTTTATAGTAGTTATCCTTGTTTTTCTAATGTAATTAAATGAAATTATCGATTTTTTCTAGGCACCATTCTCATATAAAAATAACTGATACTAATTTACTGAGTTACAGTAATATAGCATAGCACTTTTCTCAAGTTTATAATCATATGTAAACCGCACGGCAGACAATTTAAAATAACGAATGATGATATTTAAACAATGAAGGAAACTCCAAACTAAAAGACAACAGAATTCAATCCCAGATTGAATAATCTAATGACGCTAATATAGTTAGCGAAACGCGCGTGAGAAATTAAAATCAAGTGATTTGGTGTTCACTGGTAAATCAATTTTATACAAAAACTTGTATACAAACCACTTACCTAACGGTTCTTTGATGTGCCCTGTTCTACCCATTTTCGTGCGGAGTTTGCATGGTTTAAAGTAAATTATATCATCCCTGTTAAAAAACATGAATCTAACCACAGCAGATCTTTTATATATCTTCAAAGGATGTCCTAACGGAAAAAGTAGATCTCAGAATAACATAAAACAATTCTTAAATGTAACATAACTTACCAGATAAAACAATTCTTTTAATTATAAGCCTATCGGGATTGCAAGATAACAGATTGCCAGTAGCAACTAATATAAATTTATCCCCAACTTCCTTGTAACATAATATTGGTGCTGGGGGAAACTGAATAGGAGCATAAAATGTGGCAACAGTAATTGAGTTAGGTTGGAAAAACCTTTCAAACTGGAAAAAAATTAATGAGTTAAGCATTGAAAATATTCTTTTTAAATGTCACCTTATGTTTTTGTCCATTGGTATGTTGACTAAATATAGGATTAACTATAAATCTTCTAAAACCACACTGGAAGATCATCCTTTCTTTGGATTTAATTGGAAATCCATAGTTCTGAGTTCTTTTAAGGACAGTATTTAATACAGACATTTTGTGCTCATGAGGAAATAGTCCCATAACAACGACTGGTGATTTAGTTTTTTGAAATGATTCCCACATTAGCTGAGAAACATTTTTAATGTGAACTATTATATACCACCCCGGCTGAAAATAAAATAAAATTGTACTTCACAACATATTAGTAATTTATGGAATACTGCATACCAATGCACCAGTTTTATTTTCCTCATCTTTTAAAATTCTCTTTTTCGTTCTATCAAAATTTTGAAACTGAAAAATCCTAGCATAATCGCTGGGTAAATTTTCCTTTGGATCCCATGGTGATGTCCTATAAATTCAATAATGTGAGTGATTTCTGAAGTTATAAACATATTCATTGGATACCTGAAACTTTCTAAACCCCTGTATTTTTGAAATCTGACTCTAGCTGGTGTATCTATAGGCGTATCAATTTCATCGGGAAAAACTAAATCAGCTTTAGCTTGTTTAATTTTTTTCAAATCATTTTGTTCTGAACTCATATCCGTTTTTTGGTCATATTTATCATCATTTGTTGCTACTTCTATAATGATAGACTAATGACTAGTAAGACATAATTTAAAATTTAAAAAAATGTACCTGACTCAGTTAATGTATCAAATTCCTTTTCTTCATTGTCTGCATCGGAATATTCCGATTTTTCTTCTGATACAGCATCCATAAACTCATCTTCTGATTCTTCTTCGCTTGCACTATCGTCGTTTATTTGAAATTCGGCATCATCATCTGGTATCCAAGCTGCTTGATAATCTGACCATCCTTTTGGTACCTTCTTCACTTTTTTCAACTAAAATTAATCAAAACCATAACATAAGCATGTGCACTGAATTTATAAAAGAGCACTGAAATGAGTATTTACCTGTTCTTTTTCAGCCACGGCATAATCATCCTCATTAGGCCAAGTTTGTTCAGCATCCATTGGATCAGGTACATTTTCAAAATCTAATGATTCTTGTATATTTGGATCACATTTTTCCAAAATCTTGATTACTGCATCAGAACATATGTCATTTGAGTCAGTGCCCCTCGAAAATAAGAAAATTGAAAAATATTGATAAACTAATTAGCTTAATACAAACAAAATAAAAATATATATTAGGCCATATACTGTTCTAGATCTTATATTTGCTAATAAATTGTGATCTTGGTATATCGGATTTATCAAAAACATACAATTATGATTAAAAAGTAAGGTGACTTTTGAGCGTTTTACGTATCAATACAACCATTTGTTTTCTCATGTTTTCTCACTGTCATTGACATCTCGCAGAATTTCAAGTCATTTTGCATGTTAAGTTAGAAATTATACCGTTTTTCATAATTCTTAAACACCATTGCTGGTGATTTTTTAAAATGGATTTGCATTAAATTTTGTCTAAAAAACAAATTTTCTTGTGCTGATGTAATAAAATTGTTACAGTGCATGTGCAATACAAAACAATAGAATACAACGCACGATAATTTTAGATACATTTAACATTTCTTGTTATGTAGATGCAATTCAATAAATTTAGACCAACGAAATTCTAACTTTTTAATACCCTAAGTTAATATTTGAAGAGAATCTTCGTCCAGCGAGCCATTTCTTCAGGTTTAGAAACACTGTTTGATCACTGAGGACCAAATCCGGTGAATAGAATGCATGTGGAAACAGTGTCACCAAGTTTTGCAGAACAACCCCTGACCTTTGTCTAGGCGCATTGTCATGGTGGAAGATCACTTTCTTTTTGACCTGAATTGCACCCTCCAATTGGACCAGTAGAGAAGTGTGATGGTCCTTATGACGTCAAGATTATATAATGGCTATTCTATTAGAAGGCAAACTTATTGGCTGGGAGGTTGTCATCTCGTGCAATCAGGCAACTCAGGAGTCGAAATGTATCATGGCTTATTGAGGTTAATACTTGAATGGGTGACCCTCCAAGGGAAAAACCAGGCTTGCATACTGCATTTCAACTGACAATAGGGTAAAATCTGAGAGATGAAAGGTTAAACACAAACCAAGCTGATTTCACAGCTGATGACCGTGATTCAGAGCCCACGTTAAGCTATAGGTCCAGTCGTGAAGGTCCCTAAACGGCCCATCAAATTAATATACTGATATATGCACATGTAATTAAAAATTTAGTTTCGGAAACAAGTAATTAGGAATTGACGGCTTCTAGATTGTGGATAAAACTTAGTTTTTTAAAATAATGAAAAGGTGGTCCTTAGGTTGAAGGAGATATATTTTTTTTAGTCCAAAGTACATAGTAAACTACTGGCCATAAATAAACCTGATTAGTAACATTAACAAAAAGGCACACAAAAACATTACTGACACTTACTTGTTTTTCATAAATTTATTTGGATCATTTGGTGCATCTATTTCTAACATTTGAAAATCTCCTAATCCTGGTATGTGAACTAACTGATTTACAGACAAAGCAGCACCTTTCAGATATCCAGTTATTTTTAATGTTCCAGATGTACCTAATTGTGAGATATAAAAAAATTGTTATACTAATGGAAATTTAAATTATTTTTGGAAACTAATAAGGTTATGAAATATTTTAAAATAAAATAGCTATTGATTCTCCATTTTTTTTCTATAAAACTAAAATTATTGTATATATAACAAAACTTACCCTCACTATCGGCAATGTAGTCAAGTTCCTCTCCATATAAATAAGGTCTCCTATCTCTATACAACACAGACTTTTGTTTTTGTTCACCAATTTTTCTAAGAATGTTTATACCCTCACTATTTTTATCTAGGGTCATCAACTTTTCTTCAGGTAACCACTGGGCAATTATTTTTTGTATGGCTTGTTTAAATTCATTACGTTTCTTGGGAGGTATACTCTCCAGATCTGTTAAAACAATAACAGGAGTAGGTAATCCCTATAAATGGAACGGTTCAAACATACAAAAAAATGTTTTTGTAATGAAATCTTACTTGGGCTAGTGATGACATTAAAATATTATTTCCCCATTGATCAATAATTTCTTCAATATCTTTCAAACTACAAACTGACGAAAGCAAAAACAGTACTGTGTCTGATACTTTTAATGTATCAAGAACATCAAAATCATTATCACGCGAGGGGATGACAAATGAAAATCTCTTTTTAAATCTGGTTAAACTGAAATGATATGAATAAATAAAAACAAATTCTGTAAAAATACCTCCTACCATAAGTGAGTTATTCCATTTGAAGTATGTCTTACTATAGCATCTTCATCACATTGAGTTAATATTGATAAAGCTGTAGTTGGATCAAATTCCTTATTTAATGGTATAACTGATACAAATATGGGGGCCATATCCATGCCTCCAAGAGATCTTTTCTTAGCAAGGACATCATCTCTTTTTTTCTGCCTTAATATTGCAGACTGGTGTCGTCTTTGATCTCTATTTAATTCCCTTTTGTACTTTTTTGATAGGGTCTTTATTGAAACCTTACCTATATACATTTTTTAAATCTAAAGTTAAAAAAATTAAAAGTTTAACCATACAGTACCTTTAGTGGCAACACTAATGGATCCTTTGGATCGATGGCGCCCATGCTTATGTTCTTTATTTGTTTGTTTAAAAGCACCAGGCCTATGTATTTGGCCTTTTTCTATAGCCATTTAATAAAAAAATTATTTCGGCACGTGCACAAAAAATTATAAATATAACCTATAATATCCAAATTGTATCTGTCAAAAATTTCCAAATAAATGGCAATACCAATAGCTAAGTTGTTGGATGTAATACCTATCTATAGAAGTCGTACTTGTTGAAATTTTTTATATGACTGATATTTTTTTATTTTTCAGATATGGCATGTAAAGTGAATGCTTGTTTTAATCCCAATAACATTTCTTTATTTGAATATTTCATTTATTATTAAAGTTTTCTCCTGTATCTTATAATGAAATTGGCATCGTGGCAACACTGCTGAGTTCTATTTTGAGTGATAATAAAAACATGTGCAGTTCTTAGGTTATATCGGCTTAAAGTTTTGTTTAAGTGATATACAGTTTGCAAATTTAGAATTATTTAAAGTGTAAGTGTAGCACAGCGGTATCATAATGGTGAACGATATAAAACTATACAATAAATTTGAGACATTTAATGAAATCAACCAACAGTTTTCTGTAACTTTTAAGGTAAATGAACAAGTTTGTTTCATATGCTCACTTGTTTCATTGTCCATTGAAAATGTTTTAGCTTGTGAATAGCAGAAATGATATTCAAGACGATGAAAAATATAATTGTCTCCTGGATTATATTTCTCGAGAAATATTCGTTGTCCCACAATATTTTTTGTCAGTGATTGAAGTGTTTTCGACAGAAATTCCATTACTTCTTGTGAAAGCTATCCAGTTTAATAAAAATTTTCCATTTAATTACTCTAGACATATTGTCAACAGTATTTTATTATCTAAAGTTGTGCAAATTAGGCCTGACATTAAAACGTAAGTACATTTTTCATATTTATCCCAACAACTTGAAAATTAATACACTTAGTAAATAGCCATTTAATACATTTTGTATAAAAATGAACCATTAATAAGATGCCTATAACATTCTTTCTTTTATCCACTTCTTTCATTGAATACATTAGCTATAACTGTAATTTTAAATAAATCATTTGTCAATTCTTCTATTGGAACATTCGGTGTGAAACAATAAATTTGAAGAGATTTACCACTAAACATCAAATCACTTTTTTTATATTCAACACGCGCGTTTCGCTAACGATGTTAGCATGAATTAAATCCTTTGTATTAAATAAAAATTATATTTATTATTATAGATTGTTTTATTTACTTTTTACACATGGTTTAATATTGTATTCATTTAGCAGTTTTATATTTTGTTTGAAGGAAGTACTTTTATTTAAATTATTACAAATTTCACTATAATTTTCAAATAGAATACTTAATTAATTTAATCAAATGGGCGCCTATGGAAGGTGGTCTATGTATTTTGGATATTACACTACAACAGTTATAGCAATAAAGTGAGCAAAATAGGGTATTTTTCTCTGTTGCAAACGAGTTTATTGTTACAGACCAGGTATTGTCTTACAATGCAAACAAGACCTTTCTCACAGATATTTTTGTATAAGCAGTTATTTTTTATATGGGAACCAGTTCTATCCTCATTGTTCAAATGCTTGTTTGTGTTTAAACACTTAGTTCTGACTATATTTACCTCAACTATATATCTATTATAATACTTTAATACATTTTGACTATTTTGACCCAAACTCAAAAAATAACATTGAAAATTGACCAGGTCTTCAAAATAAGCGCTTTTGAACTAGAGAACCCTTTTATCCAAAGTGGAAAATTAAGTAGCCGGATTTTTCATATTATCCTTCACGTTGTTAAGAGTGATTGATGATAAGCCTTTCAGAAAGGAGTATTAACACCACCTCAAATTATTCGCCTCTTTAAAAACTTTCCGATCAAACGTTTGACAGTTGAATCTGAAAAAATGTGGTGTTTGCAAGCATGCCATATAGACATAGTTTGACCTTTTCAGCCGATACTCGTTTATAGATGAAAAGTTAGAAATAGGAAGTTATAGAAAAAATGCGATGGTGGACAACTTAGTAATACTAAGTTTTTGATGGTGAAACTAAATATATTTTGATTATTCCTAAAGTATTTTGGCTTAAACCTCTCGGTAAGCTTCACTTTATTAGATATGACGGACATGGGTTTTCATGTCAGTCATGACATGTGGGTCACTTATTTTTCACGATATAAATATTTTTATAGTTGGCATATTTAAATAATAGTTTTGATCGATTGAGCGGTTGACACTTGGAAAGTGCCAGTATTTAAAACATAGTAAACATAGTAACAATGATAATAGTTAAATAATAATATGTTTCTCATTTTTGCTTATATTTCTTTGAAAACGTTTAATGAGTTAATTATTATTTAGATCAAGAACTATTTATAATTCCAAGACAGTACTAATAATCGCACTTGGAATGTACTCGCACTTGCTTAACATAGTATCGAACAAAGTCATCAGCGAAATAGCCATAGATGTAAATAGAACGGTAATAAATAAAGAAAATCAGATAGTAAGGTATAAGATGACCTAAATATATTAATAAGATAGAAAAGGTCATTAAGAGAGACTTGTGATCAAATAAAAGCGAAAGTCAAAAGAACCGGTCTAGAAATACTTATAGACAAAACAACGGTGATGGAAAAGAGCACTAATCAAAAAGTTGGTCAAATTTCACTATGAGTTGATAAAACATCTACATTTGGCGAAGAAAAATGTGCTTTTTTGTCACGATAGTGCACCCACATTTGAGCTACGAATTTAACCCATTTCCACCCTATTTTCTGGACTTGTTTCCCTTAGACCTATTATTCTTTCCAAACATGAAGAAACACCGGACTTGAAATGATTGAAATTCACTTCAAATGAATGAATGATCATCGCCGAAACAGAGAGTTCGACAAGTACTTTTAGCATATAAATAATTGGAAAATCGCCGGCCGAAATATATCGAGCTAAAAGGAGATATCTGACATTTCGCTTTACCCTTGCATATCGTACACAACTTTAAATATTAATTCATAGATATATCAATTTGAGTTGATGCCAGGAAGGCGAACACTGCTCATAAGAACACCGCCTCTTATTATTGGATAGCCTATTTGCCTGATCTGGCTCTCTGTGACTTATTTTGTGTCTTCATAGCTTACTATTCAAAAGAAAGAGATCGACAAGGTGTCATTCAGGCTGTGTGATTACAATATTGATTTTTGTACATAGTGGAGGTAAAACATTTTATGAGATGCTCCCCTTTCTATGTTCTAAATGTTGTATTTCTGCAGAGGGAGCTAATTTTGAATAACCATAAGTACTTATAAAATGAATATTGAATCTGATATTCGGTTTCTTTTTAGCTTATTTGGGTACTATGTGTACTTTGCAGGATGTAAGGGAAAGAACTTTTGTAAATTTAATAAACGATTCTTCACATCAGTTTAAAGAAAAACAAATCCTTACCCTAACAATGGTCAAAAACCTAACTGTCCTCATGAAAAATAATTGCGAAGTTATTAAAGCACTAATTGAAATGTTATGATAAGAATTAACATTTTAATTGGTTATTATTTAACGAATAAACTACAAAAGAACTAATGAACATTTTTTAAAATCAATAATCACATCATACATCTGCCTACATCCATGCGACAACGTCGAAAACCGAACAATTATATATATCACGATATGCTTCTTATTTACGGATCAACTTTCAAAAATTACGAAGAGGCTAGGTGAGCAGAAAGGCCAGTTTCAGCTCACCAAACATTTGTCAAAGTTTCTCAAAGATTTTTGGATAAGGATGGTGTGCTTTCAAAATTTCAAGTTGCTGGCAGCGAGAAATCGGTCTTGAAGTTGAAGCAAACATTTTACATCTTGTTGAAGGGGATTTCACCAGAAGTACTCGAAGTGTTGCATGACAAGTTTAAGTGAGTTTCCCATTGAATTGTACTTAGAGCACTAACGGAGCAATTACTTTATCTATCCATGTACAAAGGGTACACTCTTACCCGCTGATTTTTCACACAGGGAAAACTCTAATGAATGTTTCATTGGGCAAAACCAAAGGAATCCATACTTGTTGAATATTTTATCAACTGACGAAGCTTATTTCACTAGGAACCGGAATGGAGGACATTTTGAACAATTAATTTAATAAAGTAATCATCAAGTGGTTCTTAATGTGGCTGAAATCGATACAAACGTTAGACTGTAAAGAAAATAGTACTAATAATTTCAACTTTCACGTCATTATACGGCAATAATATGTCAGTTTTTCTTTTTTTTGTAACAAAACAAACCAAATTTATGTTGAAATGTACGGAATTAATATTACATTTTATTTTCATATAATACCTTAAGAGGCTAATGAAACAAAATTCAGGTCGATTGAAAGAAACAAGACGATGAGATGGCAATTATTAAGAAAATAAAGAAACTTCAGACTTGTTTTTCGCCGAAATGGTTGCATTTTGGATACATGTTTTAAGAAAACATTTTGTTGATAATGATTGTTGTTAATGTACAACATACATATAATGATTGTACAACAATACATATAAAGAATCGTTGCTTAAATTTGTGAAAGCACTTCCCTTATATCCAATCCCTTATATACCAAATTGACATATATTGAGTCGAGTCATAAATAACTTTGTTGTTTACTATAAATATTATTACTTTTTTTTATGAGACATTTATTTTGCTTTTATTAAAAAACAAAATTGAATTAATTTATTTTTTCACCACTATTACGTATGACCTTCTCCCATCGTCCTGGCAGTTTATCAATTCCTTCCTTATAAAATGTGGTTGTTTTGGACTGTAAGACCTTTTCGATAGCCCGACTGACTTGTTCTTCAGAATTGAAGGTTGTTCCATTCAAAAAGTTTTGAAAGAAACAGAAAAGGTGGTAGTTTGTCGGGACAAGGCCCGAGGAGTAAGTGGGTATGGTAAAACAGACTATCCAAGCTCGATTTTTTCTTAAGACGTCTTTTCTGCATGTGATCGCACATTGCCGTGTAAAAGAATGAGGTTTTTGCTATTGAAGAGTGCAGGGCGCTTTCATAAAGTTTTTCCTTGCACTCTTTGCAGCTGCTGAATGTACGTTCAGCAGTAATCGTTAGTAATCGTTAAATTTGATTTCAACAACTCTTGTTGAATTATACCTCAACATTCACGCAATAATTTTTTTTCACGGTGTTTGCTTTCGGATCTGGTAGGGGTGGTTGATCCTTATCAAGCTACTATCTTTTGCGGACGATATTGTCATATGTAACGCATATCTCATCGTCTGTTACAATCCTGTTTAAAAATGCTCGATTTTTACCCGTGAGAGCAGAATTGTGGCGATTGATATGTGATCTTCTTTATTCTGTTCACTGAGATTGTGAGGTAACCATACTCCTAACTTTCGGACTTTCCCTGATTTCTCCAGGTGGCGGCAAACAGTTGATTGTGATATATTCAACCTTTCTGCTGCATCTCTTGTTGATTGATGTGGATTTCCAAAGCCTCACGTGACGAATATGTACTTTTTCACTCTCTATTTTAAATGTTAGGAACAACAGTTTGATGTTACGTGCACCACACAAAACAGTTGGCAGAAGACTAACTGAACCCTTATCTATTTAGTGAAAGCAAAAACTCGTTTGTTCATCGTTAGCTGCATCGTTAGCTGCATCTAACTAAGCACTCGTTAGCTAAGCACTCGTTAGCTGCATCTAACAATTCTTAATTTCAAAATGTTTTTATAAGTGCAAATAAAATAATTAGTCGTTTCAAGTTAAAGCACGAAAAATAGAAATAAATGGTTCAAATTTATATTTTTTTGTAGTCATGTATTGCAGTATTTTGAGAAATATCCGTCACCTTTCGAAGAAGACTCAAAACATTCATCTAAGAGAAGCAGATTTAGCTCATCGGAGCATATTCGGGAAATAGATATTGTTAAAGCCTGTTATTTTTTGTTAAGGAGCGACACTAAGTTCTTTAGACACAAGTGGAAATGGGGTAGTTTTATAAGAAAATATGCATTTCATAAAGATTATGAATTATCATGGTGAGTTAACCTAAATTAGAAGTAAGCACGTTTTGCAGCATTTTTTTACAGGCTTGCTTATCATATTATGGGAATCATACTAGGTTTAAATGAATCAACTTTACAAATCCTGATCGCGAAAAGAATACCAGATGAATATAATATAAAATTTACAGTTGAATTCAATTCTGGATTTCGGTCGTCTCAGATATCCAACGAAACTCCTGCTTTAAATCAACACCCGATCATTCCTAAATATTCAAAAGCTGTATTGGATGTAGTGGATATATCTGGCATTTATATATCTGCTATTAATGGTCCGAAGATCGATTTATTAGTGGACGTTCCATCCACTTTTAATAATTTAAGGAAAATAGCCGTGGGGTTATCTTCCAGTAAGGCCCTATGTCTGCAAGGTCTTGTTGGTTCTGGTAAAACTGCTTTAATAGAACATTTAGCAGCTAAAACTGGAAGAAAACTAGGAGAGAACTTTATTAAGATTCAGTTAGGTGATCAAAGTGACAGCAAAATGTTGTTGGGAACTTATCGTTGTACCGATATACCAGGTGAATTTGTTTGGCAACCTGGAGTTTTAACGCAGGTAAGAAATCAGTTTTAATATTTTTTAGGTGCACAAATAAGTTTAAGTTATTCCTGTCTTAAAACTAAATGAAGATTAAAATATATGTGACTTTAATATTTTTGTTTAAACTTTTTATAACAAAAAAATGTTTTGTTTTCATATACTTTTAAATAATTTTTCTATAATCTTCTAGCTGTGCGTATTTTTTCCAATGGTGTCTTTGTACCTTTAATGTTTTTTTCTTAAAATTAATTAAATTTAAATTTTATAATTTTTTAATAAAAATCTTGATCACTATAAATGTGATTTTAATTATTTATGCCTAAAGAAATAGATGATCATAATGTATGTCAAATACGTTAAGTATTAAGTTTTGCCAGGGACGCAATTGGCAAGAACGCAGGAACATCATTTTTCCATCAGGATACTATAAACTGGCTTGAGCAGTTTTCTGCTTCTCAATTCTTATTTTTGAATTTTCCTTGAAGATTTGTTTTTAAATATAAGTATTAATAATAAGTATTATTAATACTTATATTTAATTACCCCAAATATAAGTATTTTTCTTTTTTTTATTGCTCTGTTTTTCAGCAATACTTTGTATTTTTTTGTAAGGATGTAGTTTACATTAAAAACCAATGTTTACCCACCAAACCTAGCGAGATATTGAATAGGATTTAGTGAACATTCTACAAGACTCTATATATATATATATATATATATATATATATATATATATATATATATATATATATATATATATATATATATATTCTGTCAATAATATCAAGAATGCAGCGTACAAAACAATTACATATACAGCAAAAGATATCAAATTAACATTTTGTCTAATCATTTATCCAAAACAAGCAATATAAATATTGGTTTCAAAACAAAGGATATAAATATTGCTTTCAAAACAGGCAATAGTCTTGGACGCCTCATTAATAACAATAAAAGTTAAACAAATAAGCATTATAAAACAGGTATTTATATAATTGAGTGTGGGTCTTGTTTAAAAGTCTATGTTGGACAGGAAGGTATTTTATGAACACAAAAGAAATTGTACTAAACAACAAAATAAGTCTCATTATGCTAACCGCTTAATGTTAGAAAATCATACTTTCAATGATAATTTTAAAATGTTACATAACGAAAATAAATCAGAAAAATTAAATCTTTTAGAGAGCATAGAAATTAATAAAAGGTAAAATTTGGATATTTTGCTAAATGACCAGCAATACTTAAAAAATGGGGTTTTCCACTATCATGTTTTATGTCATTATTTGATCGATGGGCAGTTTAGGCTGTAATAATTAATTTTCTTAGTGTTTAACATAGTTTGTATTTAAAAAAGGCACTGTGTCCAAACAATCGTTATACATATAATTTTAAATATAATGGAAATTTTAGATATTAATTGTTTATTTATTTAAAATTAATTTCTATCAAGTATCGTTAAGTTTATTAAAGTGATTCACGGATGGTATTGTATGCTGAAGAATTTTTTCCGAGTTTACATCCAGTGATACGTTTGGTTTTGTATTTTAACAGTTTCGTTTATTGAAATTGATGTTGTGTCCTGTTTAGAAATGGTATTTCTAAACAGGTATGGTATTTTGCCCTTAGGGTTGTTCAGCATTCCTCTGATTGTTTTCGAGGGCTTGCAAGTTCTGTCCGTTATCCCTTTAATGTATAGTATTGTGGTTTGTTTTTCTTATGTTTCTTTCCTTGGGTCCCCGCTTTGCTGCTTCTGGGTTTAGTTTTCGATTTATCGCCTTTCTGATATTATTGCTGTTGAAATTGTTTTGTTGTAATGTTCTGAATATTATTTCTTGCTTTCAAGCCTAGGCGTTGGTTAAACTGAATATTTTGTTATTAGCGAATTTGCAACGGCTTGTATATTTGATGGTTGATAGTGCGATTCTGCTTTTAGATAGCGGTTGTGTGAGTGTTGGGTTTCGATGAACTGTATATTAGAGTTTTCCATTTGATATCTTCATCACTAGGACATCTAGCTATGGAAGTTGTATGAGCTATGGAAGCAATTCATGTATATTATAAATGTATCCAATTCGTGGGTTTCCGTTCGCTTGAATGCGTAGTTTCCTAGCGCTTTCATTTCGAAGTATGTCATGAAGAGATTGGAGATGACAGGAGATCGTGCTGAGCCCATGGGGGCACCTTCTGTCTTATTTTACCGATCTGAATAATTTCGTTCGAATCTTTCTCGAATACGTTTGAAATTGTTCACCTTTTTAAAACATTTCTTATAAAATCGGACAACATGGTCAATATTGCGCCGTCTTTTTTCAAAATATATTCCTTGAAAAAATCCTGATTTCTAATTATCTCTTGTCTCCTATTATGTTATTTAAAACCCAACTGTATTTTTTCAACGCTTTTATAATTCGGAAGAATAGAAAATATAAGTAATAAACTCAATAGATTTATCCTATCCTCAGTAGATACATCCGTACTCTCATAACAAAAGATTGTTGAAAAACTTTTTATTTAAACAAAATTGATCTATGTAAATCGATCTCACGCCGGATTTATATTTAACTTGAAAGTTAAATCAAGATCACTTGATGGTACTATTTAATAGTAACAATTTTTTTTATGAACAATGCTTACAAATAAAATAATAAATAAAAATTCTTGAAACAAATAATACTTTTTACCGTCAAGATATGTTTAAGTCAATGACAAAGTAGTATTTTCATATTTTGGTATGATAGATGTGTTTTTATTTGTTATGACGATTTAAAAATTAAGTGGTATTCATTATAATTGAAATAAAGAACTTTTACGTACTTTATGATTTTACAGTATTACCTGTTATTACTTGTAGATATTTTACATATAACACAAGTAAAAAGAAAGTTACAAAATATTTTTTTCAACCATTGTATAAAGTTCAGTTGTTTAAATTATTTTTATAACAATGAAAATTCACGAATAATTATATTTCAGGCTGTCATTGATGGTACTTGGTTACTTATGGAAGATATAGATTTAGTTAACATGGATATTGCATCAGTACTTACTTCATTGTTAGAAAACAATGCCCTTTCAGTTCCCGGATACAGGGATTTGGTTCCAGTTACACCAGGATTTCAATTGATTGTTACACAAAGGTATCAATATTTTTCTGTATACTGTTAACCAATTTAAAATGAAATATTTTTAGATTAATTCCTACTATGACTGGTTATTATAAAAAACATTCCAATTCATTGGCTCTCTTAGACAAGCAACTGTTGCAAATCTTTGTGGATCCATTAACTAACGAAGAATTTAAACATATTTTGCATGTTCAGTACCCGCAATTTGACACTGTTGCGGATAGATTAATAAATGTATTCAAACTCTTTGGATCTGATAATGAGAACATGGCATTAATGCGAAAAAGTGACCGTCTTATATCTACCAGAGATTTCTTTAAATGGTGTTCAAGAGCAATTATTGATTTTGATGTCAAGAGTCAAGCAAGCGCACTGAAAATTCTGCAGGATGCGATAGATGTATTTTGCTGTTCCTTTTTAGATACAAATCTCTCAGTTAATTTAGCAAAGCAAATAGGTGTTAATTTAGGAATAGTTGAACAGAAAGCAGAATACTTTTTTACAAGTTACAAACCAACTATGCAACTTAGTTCTAATAGTTTGACAGCGGGTCGAGTGTCGTTGACTAGAGATCATACAATATACAATAAGCAAACACAATTTTGCTTTACTAGACCAGCAGCCGTTCTTTTGGAACGAATAATGTGCTGTGTAAAATTGAGAGAACCTGTTTTATTAGTGGGTGAGACTGGAACTGGCAAAACATCCTCAGTACAGTATTTGGCGCTTTGTCTTGGCAAAAAACTAGTTGTTATTAACATGAATCAGCAGTCCGATTCTGCCGATCTTCTTGGTGGTTTCAAACCAGTTGATATGAAAATAATTATTACCCCAATCAGAAATGAATTTGAAACATTGTTTTCTGAATTTTACTCCTTGGGACCCAATAAATTATACTTATGTAAAATTGCATTCGCTTTCAATAATAACAAATTTACAGAACTAGTACGACTTATGCAAATAAGTACAGCAGCCGCCATAAAACGATTAAAAAATAAAATACAGGACAGCCTACCAAATCAACAAACTCCAAAAGATCATCAATTCCTTGATAGGTGGAATCAGTTAAGCGATAAATTGACCAAAGCCGAGATTCAAGTGAAACAGACAAATGCTTTGTCGTTTGCTTTTATTGAAGGAAGTCTGGTGAAGGCGGTGCAGGACGGTTCCTGGGTATTGTTAGATGAAATCAATCTAGCAAATGCGGAAACTTTAGAATGTCTTTCAGGTAACATTTTAAAATATTTTTAAAACATTCAATTCAGCTGCATTGAGACCTTGGAATCAAATTAAGTCAAATATATTTTTCACAAATTTCAAAATAACTGGCTTGCTATCTCTCAAAACTAAATATAACTAAATATTTTTTATTTAACTGATCATGTAAGCACTATTAGAAGATGATGAAAAACAGAATCGCTAGCACTTTCAACGGAATTGTCGCGAGTTAATTTGGCTGACAAATTTCTCATGCAAATCTTACAAAAATTAACATCCGACGACAACAACGACGGCGATGCCTTTCGCACTGGTTTGGCAGTCTTCGCACAGGTTTGGCTTCGCTTTTTGTCTGGCGTTTCTTGTGTCTTATTTCGGTTTTCTTTGAGCACGGCAATATTTTCTGGTGAAGTGAGAATGGTGCTTTTTATCGACTTACGCCCGCGGTCGGACTTTTTCAAAGCTGTTGCCGATCTAACTGGTTCAACTCTAGACAACACTGCGGAAAGACTTGATGAACGTGACAATGATTGTATTGTTGTATTGTACTTAATGTTAATGGCTCTTCACTTTCATGTACAGCAACATCCATTGAAATAAAACGCCGCTGCTCTTCTTCGTTCAAATTGTTCTGAATTGTAATAGCATTTACATTTTGATTAGTTATTTCGGCCTGAACGAAATCCGATTCAGAGAAAACGTTTTAATTGAATGAAAAGATACCTATTTTCGCCAGCCAGACTTGATGTTTTTTGGAGGCAAGGTTAAATCCAGAGTTTTACCAACGAGTTCAGGGATGTGTCGAATATCCAATGCCTTTTTAACATTAGATTTTTGCCAAGCGCTACATTCGGTCTGCCTTGGTATGGACTGGGTATGCCTTGGCTGGACCATAAACTGAAACATTCAACGGTTACATTTTGTGAGAACATTGAGGTAGAAAAGAAAGCATATGAAAGCCGTTTTCCAATGCCAAGTCAATTGCTTCAATAGATAAGTGAGATATATGATTATCAAGAAGAAATAGTGGTTGTTTGTCAGTCGATGAGTGACTGTGTTTGCTAAAATGCTTCATATATTTGATTTGACTTTTCTGATTTTTGTTGGAGCTGTCGAAAAACCAGACTCGGCCATATTCCATATGGATTGTGCATCAAAATGGAACAAATCGAAAAGCACACTTAAATGATCAGAAAATGGGTCGACATTTTCCTTGCAGAAGGCCTTGATCCGGTTGAGACTTGTTTGTTCGGGCGTGCGCAGAGAAAGTTTTTTGTGCTGCAGCATGAAGCCGTAGTACCAAGATTTTTCAGCCATTTCATTAGTATCTCATGATGCTGGATATTCGATATTCAATGTGCGCGCAAATTCGTAGGCTAATGGTTTCAATTCGGTTATGCTTAAGCCGTAACAGATATGACAGCATCGCACAAGATATTCGACCAATATATATATATATATATATATATATATATATATATATATATATATATATATATATATATATATATATATATATATATATATATATATATTTATTATTAAATATTATTTATGTATGGGCCCTGGTGGACCACGCGAAGTACAATTAGAGGCGTTTGTTGTTAGTCTTTCTTTGCGCCCATACTAATTTCATTCTTTCGCTATGAGCTTTTTCTTTTCATCAGACCAAGTTGTTCCAGTCTTCCTACATTTCTCTCTCTGGCTAACCTTCCAATCGTCAACCTTGTGTCTGAAACAACCTCTATCCTGAATTTCTTTTTGGGTAATATTTGCTGATCTTAGGTCCTCTTTAATTGCAGCAATCGATTTAATTATTTCTACTTTAGCTCTACTCCTATTTTCATGTTCATATATATATATATATATATATATATATATATTTCTTTTCGATGTTGATATCTTTCAGCGCTCGAAACAATGAGTCAAAATTAGAAACACCATGATCAGTTCTTGCTGTACGGCTTGCCATTTTTTACGTACTGTTAAAAATTCAATAAATAGCTTATTTGTTCTTTTGAATAACTAACTTTCACTTTTATTTTTGTTTTATCACTTTTATACTTTTTCTTACACTTTTTGTATTTTTTTTTGTTTTCACTTTTTCACTGGCAAAAATTGAACTAGACATATTCTAGGATGTTCCATGTAATTCTGATAGGATTTTATAGAATATTTTACAGTTTTATAGAAAATTCTAGAAAATTCGATGGAATATTCTAGAAAATATGAGAACACGTAGTGTCTCAACTTACGTACTTCAACTGCCCCAACTTACGTACATTGTGGCCTTTTTGAAATGACATAATTTTTTTCCCTATGCAAGATACGTTCCAAATTCATTCAGGACTATAAAAGAGACAAAAACTATGGTACAAATGTTATATCCACCTTTTTCTATCGATGAAAAAATGCACTTTTCTCACTTATGGGAAATTTTCGATTTTTTTTTCTCCAAATTTGTTGTCTTGTTTCGGCTCATACACAAGAAAGACGAGCTAACAAATCTCCTATGAAAAGTTTGCTTGTAATGAATAAACGACATGACACTAAAAACATTGGTGTCGATAGTGGAAAAAAATTGAGAAATAGTACTGTTCCAACCAACGGAAGTCACTCCTACTAGCTAATTTAGTATCTATTTTACAGTTGCATTTGTTGCATTTTATTCGCATCTGAACATTCCTACGCAAAATATATATTTTTTAAAATCTAAATGTGCTTTTCGGGATCAATTATCCCCTAGTAGTAGTGAAGTAAAACTAAGAAAGGTAATTCAATACACTGTTTAGTTGGCCATAAAATACCCAATCGCATTTGTCCTAGTTGAAGAATATGTTGATGCAATTTGTGAAATTTTTCAAACATCAAACATTTGTTTTTCAAACATCAAATTTCACATTCAAACCAAGTGGATATTATTGAGACCACTTTATATATTTATTAATTGTATCATATAGGGATTTAGTGCTCAAATCATATTAAGTTCAATTAAGACAATGACTAAAGCCACTCTGAAATGTAGTAATTTTAAGAATTGAAGAGAAACCAGTTGAATTTTTAACTTTTTAGAATTCTCTTTAGTGATGTGGAGCATTTATATTTAAATGGATATGAATAAATACATTGTCGTATATACGGTGAATACAATTCGAGAGAGATTATCATACTAGTGATATATACTCCGAATTATCCAGTCTCAATCACTGATCCGTACTTTTTCGAAGATGAGGTTGGCAATTTTAAGGACAAGAATTACATTATTGCAAAATAATAATTTAATTTTGTGGTCGGAATTAGTGCATATTGACTTGGACGATGTGTGGTTTCAACAGGATGGAACTATATTGCACAGATATACTGAAACAATTTGATTGTTATGAATACTTATTCTTATAAAGATTGACCACTAATATGCTGTGATTTAGTATGGTTGGATTAGTTTGCTTCGGTACCATAGTAAAGAAGAGGTTTATTTGAATAAACCTTAAATGATCCAGGAACCAAAGACAATATCTGACTTATTATTTATGTTATAAAGCCACAATTATGTGAAAACGTGTTTACAGATTTTAGGAATAGAGAGACTATCTGCGAAAGGCGGACTTTTGAGCTCTTATCAAAACATGGATAGTAACTATTCAACTTTTGAATTAAAATGCTAGTAACAGTAGTCACGGTGTCACACAGGATTAGGCTGGGTAAGGCCAGACATTTTCTTAGAGGTATTCTACGTTGGTTACTCATTATTGAGGGATACTGACAGGTGATATTGGATATCTCCTGATCGTGGATTGAAGCCTACGTTTAGCTTTAGGTTTAGTCATGAAATATCCACAGTCCAGTAATGCTTCTGGTCCTAGAGATTTATTTTTGATTGACTGAAATTTGATTAAATACAATGTTTAAAAAAACATTCTAAATATTGCATTTAATTAAACCAAAACTTATTGAAATATCCTGTATATCATGGCTCATAAATAATGCTTACGGTCTTCTGAATTTTACGAATAATAAATTAATTTCTACATATTTTTAATTTTTATCTAAAGTATCAGCTTCATCCTTGAGAAACGCTTTATCCTTGATTTGAGTTTTATTGCAATTTTTGTTCTTTGCAACTTTTGATGTTAGATCTATTTGATCGATATTATGTAGACTTGACAGTAGTCAGATTCATAAAACTTTTAGAAAAATATCCTCTAGCTGTTATTTCGGAGAGTTGTTTTGATTATACTAAAAAGTCTATTAAAATGTATACAAAAAAGTCCACTAAAAATGGTTGTTAGATGAGAACGATATAAACCAAATTTAAACATCCGATACACAGTTATCGAAATGTTTACGGCTTTAGATTTTTTAAACGTATAGATATAGCGAAATATATCAAAGTGAACCTAATCATACTTAGTCCTGCCATAAATTCTGGCCTTTGTACATAAATGTACAAAGTGTTGTTCTATAGAGGAAACAAATAATAATTAACTGTTATTGTATTTCTTACTTAGAACGAAATTAAAAAATAAACAACTTATTACGGGCCGCGGTGGTTGGCAGGCTAGTCACTCGCCTAGCAAACTGGGCTTGGGTTCGAATTCTTCGGCTATGGAATGAATTTTTCGGTTCGGCTATGGAATTTTTATATAGTCTACCCGACTTTAATGAGGTACTAGAAAATGCTTGGGACAATAGACGCTAAATGGCCATAGAGCCAATGCATCTATAATCATAATCTAGAAAAAAAAAATTATTTGAAATTTGCCCTTTGCTTTCATAGACTTCGGTCCGGCCATCGTCGGTCCGGACAAACGGTCCGGCCATTCGTCTACGGCCGCACACACCACTTCCAACGGTATTGCGGCTGCTACTTTTACCAAATCAACTTCAATGTTATGGTAAGGTCTAGAACAGGCCTTCTCTAAAACCTTCCACAGCCCGATATTTGAGCGGATGGAGGTTCGGGCTTCTTGAGAGTCAACCTTTAGCAGCGATTAACTTGGCTTAACTAGTAATTGGGCGAAAATTGGCCTCCATCGCTGACGCCGAATCTTGCTAGAATGTCCAATGTTTTCCTGAAAATAAAGTGTTATTAAGAGGCTTTACTACCTTTTCCAAAACGTCGCTTTGGTAGTTTGCACGTGTTTTGGCCCCTTACTCAAAGAAATGTTGGGTTACACACTGATGACCTGACCAGTGATGATTAATGATGGTACAAACCAATTATGACTTTTTGCCGCTTTCTTAATTTTTTCGTCAGCTTCCCTAAAGATATGAGCTTAGTCTCATTTTGCGGGTTAAATTTATCTTGAAGAGTGAAGTCTTCAAGTCTTTTCATCTGTGAAAATGATTTTCTTGTGCTCTCCAATCGTATGTGGCTTAAGTAGCACCTTTGCTCACGGGGCTCTTATATTACGTGGAGCTACCGTCAATCAGTGCCTGTTGGATATTTGGTAAGCTTCAAACCTAGGTCATGTTTTATGTTCCGCTATATGTTCTCATAGGATATGATTCTTTTTGTTTTCGGAACGGATTTCTCCGAATTCTTCAGCGTTCCCTTTGTCAACTAGTGCGGATCCTGGTCTCGAGAGGACAGTCAGTCACTTCTTTCTCTGACGCTGACCGAAGAGATCTCGTATCGTTTCACAGCGCTATAAACGATTGTTTTTCTACATTTTTAACTGTTTGAGCAACTTGAAAATCTCCCTTGTAGATTTTTTTGCAACGGAGATTTGTTGCAAATTTATCACACTTGCCATTGCGATTTATCACACAGCGATACGATTCTCTTTGTTACCCCACCCAATATTAACTGCTTGACGTATTAGGACAAACTAATTTGTTTCGAAATCTAGTTAGCCAAAATAAACGCATGAGTGACACTTGAAAATATTACCTTCATAGTTAGGGACATAATGTATTACATGACTATGTATATTGTCATTTCTTTGTATTAATCTTACAAGCTCGGATTATTTTGCTTGTATGATTATTTTGATTAGTATGCTTGGGTTTAGAATTTGATTTTGTCTTTTTCTTGTGGTGCTAATATAACCAACTACATGTTAAATGCCTACCAACTACATGTTAATATTTTAAAAACAATATTTTGCAATTAAATTTTAAATCATTGAAGAATTAATTGTAATCTGTGCTTTTAGGACTATTGGAGAGTAATCAAGGCTCATTATGTTTAATGGAAAGGGGTGATAAGCATCCCATTAAGCGTCATTCCGATTTTACATTATTTGCATGCATGAATCCCGCAACTAATGTGGGTAAAAAAGACCTACCCCTTGGGTTACGCAATCGTTTTACAGAATTTTTTGTGGATGAATTGAGCGAAAAATCAGATTTAATATTATTAGTCAACAGTTACTTGGAAGCCCTGTCATTGAAGGAAAATGAAGTCTGTAAAATTGTAGAATTTTATTTGAATATAAGGAAGGAAATGAATAATTCACTTTGTGATGGACAAGGCCATAAACCTCATTTCTCATTAAGATCTTTATGTAGGGCTTTAACGATAACATCGAAAAATCCATGTGGGAATTTTAGAAGAAGTTTATACGAATCATTCTGTTTGAGTTTCCTAACTCAATTAGATTCAGCATCATATAAGATAGTAGAATCGATGATAGCAAGGTAAATTAGATAGCAATATGTTAATTTCTGGTTATAATCAATTTATTTTTAGATATTTAATTGGCAATCCAAAATCTTTAAATGCTATTTTGAAACAACCGATTCCACAACCAAATGAAACAGATAACCAATATTTTCAGTTTGAAGGTTATTGGATTAAAAAAGGAAGTTTAGAGCCAAACGTTCCTGATGAGTATATATTAACCAATTCAGTAAGGAAAAATTTAAAGGATTTATCCCGAATTGTATCTATTGGAAAATTGCCAGTTCTTCTACAGGTAATATATTATTTTTGTACATTAAATGTTTACCTATTAATACTTCTTAATATTTGGGAATTATGATTTACATCTTATGTAACAAACTAATTTATTTTTTTAGGCTTGTTTTAATATATAAATGTTCTTATGTAAGGTTAGACTTTCATTTGGAATATATTTTTTTTTCTTTACTTTTTCAAGAGATTAACTATATTTTTGTAATACGAGGGTTGCTATTTATCTATCCGGAATTGGTAACAATGGGACTGCTAGGCGCCATCTGACATATACATCGTAAAGTTTGACATTGTGACTGTATACGTACTCAGAAGGTTTTATCATATGGGCGCTATGTATTTGTGTTTGGTCAAAAATTTCATCTCAGTCAAAAAATGGAATTAATTTGTGACCATTTTCGTGCGATGATTTACTACGATTTTCGAAGTAGATTATCTCAACAGTACATCGATCAACTCACTTCGAGTTTTGGCGATGAAGCACCATCTAAAACCACTGCACGAGGGTTGATCAATAAGTACCCGTATTTGAAATAAAAAGGTATTTTTTTCCCAAATTTATTTATATTTTTGAACGTAGTCTCCTTTTAGGGCTATACACTTTTCCAAGCGTTTCTCCAACTTTTTAAGCCGTCTAAAAAATATGATTTTTCAAACTCTCTAAAGTACGCTTCTGTCTCAGCGATAACCTCTTCATTTGAGCTCAATTCTTTTCCTGCGAGCCATGATTTCAAGTTAGAGAACAGAAAAAAGTCGCTGGGTGCCAGGTCGGGCGAGTAAAGTGGGTGCAGAAGCAATTCGTGCAATTTGGCTGCGGCAATTAAATATGAATGTGCCGATGCGTTGTTGTGATGGAAGAGCACTTTTTTCTAAGCCAAATGGGACCGTGTCTCCTTCAATTTCTTGTCGAAACTATGCAACAATTCACTGTAGTACTGCCCTGAGGCATCCATGAGTATTATTCCTTTGGAATTCCAAAAAATCGTGGTCATAACCTTTCCGGCTGATGGAACGGTTTTTGCCTTCTTCAGAGCAGATTCACCCGGAAAAATCCATTGCTTTGACTGTCTCTTGGTCTCTGGTGTGTAATAATATATCCAGGTTTCATCAACGGTAACGACTCGACGTAAAAAGTCCTACGGATTTCGCTTAAAGCGCTCCAAACACTGCTTTGACATTGTTAGTCGTACCTGCTTGTTATCCACCTTGAGCAATCGCGGCACCCATCTGACCGGCACTTTCCTTACACCTATCTTATCATTTAAAATCTTGATTTCCGTTCCGTACGAGACGCCTACGATCTCAGCTACTTCGCGCACTTTCGTTCGGCGATCAGCGAGAATCATGTTATGGACCTTTTCGACGATTTCCTCGGTAACCACGTCTGACGGCCGTTCTTCATCGAAAACAGTTGTACGACCACGCTTAAACTCGTTAAATCAATATCTCACGGTTGTCATAGATGGTCCCCATAGACAGCATCCAACTTTACTTTTATTTCTTCGCATGTTTTCCATCCAAAAATAAAAAACGACTTACGGATTGATATACTCTTTTCCCATTTTATCGAGAAATACAAAACATGAATGATACAACTGGCTATAAAAAAAACCTAACCTATGAATTTATCTGAAATTCAACATGAATTCATTTAACAGTCTGCAGTACACGATGGTAATGTCAATTTCACTCGCCAACGCCATCTGTTCAGCACAGGCCTTATTGATCAACCCTCGTATATCACTGATTTAGAGAATTTAATCGTGGCCGTCGTTCGCTCACGGACGAATTTAAAGAAGGTTGTCTAAAATCGGTTGTTGCATCAGAAGACATCGACTCTGTGCGTGAACTGATAAAGCAAGATCGTCATGTGACATTCCGTCAGATTGAGGTATCCTTGGGCATTAGTATGGCACGTTGGAATTCGCATAATTTGACAATTGCCCAAAAAAAGGCTCGTGTCGAACATACATTGTTTAATATCTTAACAGTAATAGGAACCTAATTATAAGCAAAATATAAAATTAAAACCTTTTTAGCGTACATGATAAGCTTTAAAACAATCGATATAAAGTCCAACATTGCATTTGCTTCATATAAAAACCACACATTTATGATATCTTGCACATATCGCACATCGATTATACCTCAATTCTTTAGGAACATTTGAGGTTCTCTGTGCAATGTGCCTAATAAAATCAATTTGTTTTATACAAGGTTTTACATTTCGGAACAAAATCCACGAATTAACGATGGATGCGTTTAGGCAGAAGCGAACGATGGGCCAATACCATTTTCGAGTTCTTATATTTATTCTATGGTGTCCACACCATTGATCGACTAATTCGACACCCCCCATGCCGTGGTTATATTCATGAACTAAGGAAGATTTGAAAATTGTTATTCTTTGTTTTCGCGCCTGGCAGTAACGTTTACATATTGTAGTTTTGTTGGCAAGTTTATCGATTCTGTTGGTAGCTAGTATAATTTTACTATTATCATGTCAGCGGATCAAAGTAACAATGGTGGCTTTGTCTAGAAGGCCACATGTGGATTCTCGGGACTCTTTTTTTAAAATCCTTTAGAGGGCCGTTTTCTATGCACTGAGCTTGAATTGTAACAGCAGTAACCATTTGGATTATTCAAACACCAAAACTTAAATCCGAAACGTATCGGTTTTCCCCTAATGAACTGCTTGAAATTATGACGACCATAATATGGTTTCATAGTTTCATTCAACGACTATATTTGAGGTAGTGGCCTTAGTTTTTTATATTTATCCCCTGGATATTTATCACCTGGTTGTTAATAAAATTAAACTAAAATTAATTATTACCAAATAAAAGTAATTATTACTAAAATGAAAATATTTAAAATTTTGTAAGAATCTATCTCGAGACATGGCATGAAAAATAGCATTATTGTAGCTATCTGATGATTTTTCCCAGTATATTCTTCTATTTGGCAGTTTTACATATTCAGACAAAAGCAAGATGTCTATAAACTTGTAAAAATCTTCTGGTGATACCATATATGATTCATTTCCATCATTATACTTCGAGTATTTTATTGACTTATTGCATATCTCCTCTACAAATTCTAATTACCAAAACAACTTGAAAAACTCAATATGTGCTCCTAATTCCACCATTTCTTCAATGATGCGCGGCCGGTCACTAACTTTATTTTTACTTTTTAAATCAAAATGCTCTTCTTGCTCTACTTCAAATTGAACAGATTCCCAAGTTTTTTCTCAATTCTTGGCTTTTTATGTTTTGATTTAAATTTGAAAAAGACTTCTTTGGCTATTATGGGATTTCGGAAATAAAATTTATTTTCTTTCGTTATTACGCAAAACTCGAGCTCACAGCTAGGAGGCCAGGACCAAACAAATTCACACTGTCAACATTTACTATATTTTCATCTTTAGCGACCTGGTTGACGTCTGTATCTCCGCCCCCTTCAGGTGGAAATAAGGTGATATCAATATATTCTGTACCGGCGACTCTTCTTCCATATCAGATTCTTCCAAACAATATATCAATTTTTCTGTTGAAAAAGGTCTCTAAAAACATCAAAAAATAATATTTTTCGAGCACTATTTTAGGCATCCACTACACTTTATATTTTTATTTTCTTAGAATTTTCATACAGTCGACTTTGTTACCCTATAAAACATAACTCTAGTATTATGATCATTGATCTAGTCATTGATCTAGTCATTGATCAAGTTCATTACAATATATTTAAATATAAAACTATATAAAATAATAAAATTTAATATATCTCTTGGTATAAAAACTTACGTCATCTTCCATTTTGAAAGGTTTTTTTTGCTTCACTTCACCTTCACCTGCTGTGGACGCCATGTTTGCAAATAAAACACGAAGAGTTTTTGACCGCATGAAGAAAATATCTTTGTACATCTTTGTAATGTATATTGTATCTTATCCGATATTTTAACCGGAACAATATATACTAACGCCATCTTTTATTCGTACACCTAATTAAATTAACTTGAAAACGCGTATGTATATTTAGACGGTAGGTTCTAGTGGGTTAATTTGAGCCAAATGGACTAACTGAAGGCTCATCAAAGCGAATCTGAACGTAAATATCATAAATACCACAGGAATTAATTAATATGTAAATAAATATTACTAATCCAACACAGATTTTTTTTACAAGCGTTAAAAGAGCTACACCACGTAATGTTTTTTAAGGGGGGAAATCCCTTTAGAAATTTCAAAAAATCGATTTTTTTTTCAATATTCGAAAATAGAATATATTGAGTGTATACTGGCAAGAGGAAAAATAAAAATATTAAATATTTACGGAAATATCGTACATACAGACAGCTTAATCAGCATCTTGGCCTATGAGATGTCCAAACGAAAGAGTGAGTGGGTCTCTGAGAACGAAGAGTTCGGCGAATGTACACTACTTAACCGATGTTAGCACAACGAATGCACTGCTTCGAATGAGCTCTAAGGCGTTAGGCCATTAGGCTACTGCGCATCCAAACCTTAGATGCCGAGCTGTAAATGTCGGTAGGTTCAATCGGGCTATTCAATTACAATATAATCTTATGTATAACCGGGGTGTTTTGGAAATTTAGCTGGTCATTCGTGATTATTATATGATCATTTCTTAAGGATATTTTTATTTCCAATATTTCTAGTAGGTCTAATTTTTTACTTTTCTTTTCTGAATATAGTAATTTAACATTATTTATATCTATAAAATGATTGTTTTTAATAAGATGTGTAGACATTCCAGTGCTTTTTATATTATTTAAGATATCTTTTTTATGTTCTTATATAATATCGCTCGAAAAAATTCTACAAAAAGACATTATCAAGGTAATCAATTTACTGTTAAACACGGAGAAAGTTTCGGGCCAAGTACAAGTGATAGTGCAAGTGGATTTGTGTATATAATGCAAGTATAATTATTGGCACCTATGCCAAAATTTTCGCCGAAACAACCGACGAGGCGCGAGTATCGAGACAACCGGAGGAGTCTTTCCGAGACAAAAGCAGCTCGTACGTTGAAAAAAACCACCTTTTTAAAGAGACTGAAGATCTATTATATGAACCTGGGATCATTGATTCATCGGTAAGTCACTAAAACTAATCGTTTTATCGTACTGAAACTTTAAATGCAATTATCTAGAAACTGTGTTGTCAAAAACTGCTCGCGCTATAACTCAAAAAGTTATTGATCGATTTGGCTGAAATTTTGGGAGGCTCTATATCGTTATCGGAAGGATGTACCTAACTATTTTGGGATAAAAATGTCGAAAAAATAGTACAAACTTTAAACATTTTTGTTTTAAAGCTTACTTAATTTTTAATTTAATACTTTTTATAGTTTATAGGTTTATCCTTCCCGTACATATATCAGAAATAGAAAGAAATGTTTTTTTTTGTGTTTCAGATGAATAGAAAAAGAGTGACGAGTGTAGCACTTTTGGACCTCCCGCCAGAGATGCTGGAAAAAAAATTACTGAGCCGCTACTTTATAAAAAAATAATTATTATTTTATACTCTTCAAAGATCAAATAAAATTATGTTAAAACTTTAAAATGATACAATTATTTTATCAACATTAAAAACACTTCTGAAAAATGACTCATGTCTCGCGTCTAATAGGATTTCCCCCCTTAAGTAAAAATAAAAATCTAAGTTGGGACTTGCCAAAAGTGACTTTAAAGTGCAATTTTTTGCAAGCAAACACTTTTGATACATAATTACTTAGACATAATTTATACATAATTTTTTACACAAACAATTTATATACATAACCAATATAATTATTTGTTATTTTTGTAGGGTGACACTTCTGTAGGCAAAACCAGTTTAATCATGTACTTAGCAAAATCTAGCGGCAATAAATGCGTTCGAATTAATAATCATGAGCATACTGATTTACAAGAATATATAGGCTCGTATGTAGCCAACTCCACTGGCAAATTGGTATTTAGAGAAGGTGTTCTTGTTGAAGCGATGAGGAAAGGCCACTGGATAATTTTGGACGAACTTAACTTAGCCCCAACTGACGTCTTAGAAGCTTTAAATAGAGTGCTGGATGATAACCGAGAATTGTTTATTCCAGAAACTCAAGAAACAATTAAAGCTGATCCTAATTTTATGTTATTTGCGACACAGAATCCACCAGGATTGTACGGAGGTAGAAAAACATTATCTCGCGCTTTCAGAAATAGATTTGTTGAGTTACACTTTAATGAAATTCCTTCTTCTGAATTGGAATTCATTCTACATAAAAGGTGTATGATGTCGCCAAGTTATGCTAAAAGGATGATCAATGTTATGACAGATTTACAAGTAACAGAAGAATGTTATTGTTTGTTTTTAATATTCTATTTGAAATATTTTAGA